>JASDQU010010712.1:144035-194941 GCA_032191745.1 Picea mariana
AGCAAATAATTATAATTATCAAATAACAAATAAATTATTTTGGAGGATACTATATTATTTAATTATTTTAAATTAAGCAAATAAGTGGTTTCCAATAACATTTAATTATCTAAATATTTAAGTCAAATATCCATATGATTTATTAAATCATTCAAATAGTAAATGATATTAATAAAAATGAATTGAACCAATCTTTTTAAATTTTATAATTTTTTTAGAACAAGAAAAAACTTTATATTCCAAAAATAAAATAAATATATTGCATTCCAAAAAATTGGATTGTCCTTTTCAAAACTATTAATCTTATCAATCTTTTTCCTTTAAAACTTGTCCTTTCTACTAATTCTATCTTGAGTTACAATTCAAAAAAACAGTTCAATGAAACCACTTTCTGATACCCACTCCTGAGGCTAAAGGTGTCAACTTTGCATCTTAAAGCTTCCTTCAATAACTTATTTGCATCTTTGTTTAATTCTTTGAGAATATGATTCCAAGAAAACCATTCCAACCTTGCTATATGCTCCCGAACTTGGTTGATTAAAGGCCACAATCGACGAACCTAGAAAGTCTCCTTCTTATTAATCCATTCTACTACCAATTGAGAATCCCCAAATACATGTAGTTTGCCCAAATTTATCATTTGTGCATGAAAGAGTAAAGCCTATAAATCTGCTAGCTTTGCCTTGTTATTCAACCCTGTACCCATAACATAGTGAATGGTATAATAATGAGACTTGGATAAATATAGCAATGCCCCAATCCCACAAATGGGAGGGTGACCCTTGCTAGCCCCATCAAAAAATGCATAAGGGGTTCCCTCCTCCAGCTGGGCCATCAACAACTGTCATATCTTTTTAAATTTGGGAGTGACATTTTATTATTCAACTAATTTAATTATTATACCAACAATCACCTCAGCTGGTATATTTTGATTATTAAAAATTGTACTATTCCTTTCCCACCATAAGAAATATACATAGAAGAAAGGAATTGTGGTTAGAGCTATACCTGTCGATTCCTCCCACTTTTTATACCAAGACTCCAATCTTCCTTATGGAACCAACCCTCACAGATTTATAGCTTTATCCACAACGTTCATGTTTGCAACAAAAGGACACTCTAAAAAGAGATGTGGGACTGATTCTGAATTTGGTTTTCATAGAGAGCACCAATTTGGACCGATCCAACCTCTCTTTTCCCCATTATCACATGTTAAAATCTTGTTTTCGATCACCAACCAGGTGAGAATTTTTTATTTAATGGGAGACTTTCGAGACTAGATATACTTCCACCATCATTTTTTCTCCTGAGAAATCTTCTGTCGCTAACAACAAGTAACCCAACTTGAATATATAATCACCTATTTTTTCATTTCCTAGAAAAAACAACGAGTCTTCTTCTTCCTCATTGAGCGTAATGAAATTTGAACTAAGAGTGCAAAGAAAATCCTCTTGTTTGTCCACAAACTCTTCTTCTAATCCTAACATTACATACGATTTCCATTCAGTGCACCCTGCTCGATCCAAGCTTATGAGAATCGTATCTCTGAGCATAAATATTCCATTGTCATGAAGAGTTCAAATTAGTCGTTTCATAAGTTTACAACTTCCCCCCCCCCCATATGACCCAAGTATCGACTAATCCAGGTTGATATCGATGGACACCCACCTATTCCACTGGCTCAAAAAACAGTTTTCCACCTTGGTCATTTTTTGGCAGTTTTTCGGGTTCCAAATTTTTGGGGCCATTTTGAGGCCCTAAACTGCGTTTTTTGGGGATTTGGGGCCCAGGGGTATGTTGAAGGCATTACCCTGGGCTAGTATAAAATTGTTCTTCTCATTTACACCTTTCCAACGAGCTATCATGTGCCTAAAACATAGATCATATGCAAAAGTTACGACCCCAGGAAGTTGATATACTAACTTACCCAAACGGGGCCCACATGAATTTTGGCGCTTCATCACCTAGGGTTAGGTTTTTGGATGTCTAGGGATTTTGAAATTCCTGTTTATTGTAAAATTCCTTTAGAGCCTCATTGTAACCATCTTCTTGTGAATGAGCGTAGTTGTCACATCTCTTCTCAAAGATAAGCCACCACCATTCCAACAAGCTTGTTTTTCATTACATTTTACAGTTTCATCTTATTTCCTTATTGAATAGAAAACCAGTCTTACTGTATCTTTGTTATTATATGTTAAGCATCTTTTAATAATCTTTATTCATTTGGTTCTTCTCATAAAATTTGGATTAGTGGTATCAGAGCGGTCTTCTCCTTGTCGCCTTAATGCATGCCCCCAATGAGGTCAGGGTACAAAGAATTGGGTCTCAAGCTTGTTTCTATTGAGGACAAAAAATCTCACATGCCCAAGCGACCTCTCATGGTAGGAGAAACAAAATATGATGGGACATGAGATCCTTTAAAAATGTTGCTTTATGAAGCCATCATGCAACAGAGGAACGAGATGATGGATAGTTTCGTGCAAATCCTTCAATGGCTACCAATAGGAGACACATTTTCCTCGAGCAGAGGAACTTCCCTCTTCAAGGTACAAATCAACTTTGATATTCCTATATTTGAAGTTCAGATAGACACATATGTTATAGACAAGTGGTTGAATCTGCTAGAAGGGTATTTTTCATTCCATAACTTTTCGAATAGAGAAAAGATTACTTTTTCACTCCTCAAAGTCATTCCCCATGTCAAAGATTGGTGGGAAACTTTCTGTGAGCAAAAGGAAACAGAGGAACCCTCATTATTTATAGTCATGACCACTTGGGAATCCTTCAGGGATGTTATTAAGGAACAATACCACCCTTTCAGAAATTATGACGACTTGTATACCAAATGGACCACACGGTGGCAGGAAAGAGACCAAGCAGTGCTAGAGTTCACAAATATCTTTCATACCTTGCGCACCAAGCTGGGTATCAAAGATTCAGAGCGACATCTGGTGCTTAAGTATCGCGGTGCTATGCATAGATACATCCAGACTGAAATGGAATTTCTGGACATCTCTTCCTTGGGTGCGACCTACCGATATGCTTTCAAAATCGAGCAGAAGGTCAAACAAAAGATGCGAAAATTTGGGCCTAGAAACCCCTCACAGCAAAATCCAGGAAAGGTTAGCCCCAACCCACAAAAAAAAGGACAGAGAAAAGATGGATAGTAATAGGACAACCAGTCCATTCCACCAGCAAAGAAGGACACCAGAAAGAAGAAGAAAGATACTGGGAAGTGGTGCGACTTCCATAAGAGCCCTTGGCATAAAACTGTTGATTGTCGCTCAAAGCAGTCATTGGTGGCCGAAGTGGAAGCCTTTGAATTAGATGCGGGTTCTGACTCTGATTCAGAATAAGAAAGGGGAAGATGGATCATTGACATGGAACCTAGTGCCATCGGTTCTACCACCAATCTCCAACATGGTGAACCGGACGATCCAGAAGAAGGAGAACACCTCTTCCATTCATAGATGTGGGTAAAAGGAATCTCGCTGCACTTCAACGTTGATAGTGACAGCCAGAAGAACCTCATCTCAGCAGAGGTTGGCCTTGCTGACAACGACGCACCCACAACCCTACACCATTGGATGGCTCCGCCAAGGAAGTGATCTCCACGTTAACCAACAGTTTTGACTGTCGTACGACATCAAGCCCTTCAAAGATGAGGTATTGTGTGATATTTCTCCTCTCAAAGTTTGTAATGTTCTTTTGGGCCAAGCTTATTTATGGAAACATCATGTTGTATATGATTCTAGGCCTCGTAGTGTTATTATTACTTTGAACAGAAAAATGTACAGGATACCTCAGGCAGTCCCTCCTAGTGTTATTTCCTTGATCTCTGCCAAGCAATGTAGGAAGGTCATCTCTCAGACCGGGAAATTTTTCTTCTTCATGATTCACTCTCAGATGTAGATTTAACCTTGTACAATATTTACTCCAAACATATTTTCAGTAAAAGAATAGAAAGGATACAATGGAAAATACAAACATTATATAGATATTTTTCCCCTGGAAACCCAAACCAAGAAAACCAACATATTCTATATTCATTCATTATGTTACATTATTTACAATACAATATACATATAGGATCCAATGGCATCCAAAACCCTAAACCAATGACCTGGATTAGTCAACAACCCTAATTTTTTAACCGGAAATAGAAAACCATCGACAAAGAAACCATGTGTCTAAAAACCACCTAAATATGTGACATGTTTCCTGAGGCAAAAAATTGTTTCTCGGGAGCGTTGCCCCTACACCCCACTTTGCGCTCGATGCAACGCACAAACACTAATACTCTTGCAAATAATATAACACATACCCAACATTCTCCCACTTGTTGTTTTCTTTTCATACATGGGTTACAGGGTTACATAGTCAACAATCCAGGGAAGCAATGCGCATGGATCCTCTACACCAAGAGAACTTCTTAGTGCTCACAGATTTTTTTAGTGAGTCTGCAACATTCTTCAAGGTGTCCACCTTCATCATCGATACTTTATTTTCTTCAATCATGTCTCTCACAAACTAATATTGAATATCAATATGCTTTGTCTTTGAATGATAAGTTGGGTTCTTCGTCGAAACAATTGCACTCTGACTGTAACACTCTATCCTTACAACTTGTTGTACCAACCCAATAACTAAACACAATATTTGTAACCATACTACTTCCTTACTTGCATGAGTGGTTGCCATGTATTCAACTTCTGTAGTTGAAAGTGCCACTACAACATGTATTTTTCTCATCCAACTTATTGCTCCTCCAAACTGGTTAAACACATACCCACTTGTAGATCTCCTACGATCCAGATCTACAACCTAGTATGCATCCACAAAGCCATGTATATCCACCACTCTATCCAATCCTGGTCTTCCTTCGTAGCACAATCCATAGCTATCAGTGCCACGCAAATACCTGAAAACCCTTTTTACTATTTCCCAATGCTCTTTCCTTGGTTTTGACATATACTTGCTCAAAACTCCCACTGCATGTGCAATGTCCGGTCTAGTACAAACCATTGCATAAATCAAACTACCAAATGAAATCGCATATGGAGCACGAGACATGTCCTCCTCCTCTTCATGTGTCTTGGGACACTAATCCAAAGATAACTTTACACCAACATGAATATGAACCTTGACCGGTTTACATTCCTGCATATTAAACCTCTACAATATTGTCTCGACATATTTTCTATGATTTAACCAAAGTTCCCACCTTTTCTGATCTCTTTTAATTTCCATGCCCAAAATGAAATTTGAAGCATCGAGATCATTCATGTCAAATTTAGAGGACAACTGAGTTTTCAAATCCTGGATAATCTCCTTGTTGTTTCCTATCAGCATCATGTTATCCACAAACAAGACCAAATAAATCAAATGATCACCAATCAATTTAAAATACACACAATGATCCTCTTTGCTTCTTGTGAAGCCAAGTCCCAACATATAAGTATCAATTTTTTTATACCACATCCTTGGTGATTGTTTTAAACCATACAGGCACTTTTTCAGCCTACATACTAGCTCCTTCTTTCCCTTCATAGCATAACCTTCTGGTTGCTTCATATATATTTTTTATTCTAGATCCCCATGTAGGAATGTTGTCTTCACATCCACCTATTCTACTTTAAAATCAAATGAAACAAAAAAAGATAACAAAAATATTATAGAGGTTAACTTGGAAACAGGAGAAAAAAACTCACCAAAATCAATTCCCTCAACCTGGGAATAACCCTTTGCTACTAACCAAGCTTTTTATTTCTCCACTTTTCCTTCTGCATTCAGCTTATTTTTAAATACCCATTTTCTTCCAATGGGATTTCTTCTAGTCGACAACTCCACTAGATCCCAAGCCTCATTCTTATCCATATTCCAAAGATGCCATTTCTTTGTCTGTGGCCCTTTTCTAGAGATTTCCATCCTTTGAATCCTGTTGGGCCCTTTATTTTTAGATAATAAATGGCACAAGTTTTTACTAAGCACAAGTTGTGCAAACTTCAACAGAGTCTGGACAATGAGAAAGAGAAACAGAAAGTAGTTGCAAAATTCAGCGCAACACCAGCTAAGCAACAAACAGTTGCAACAGAACAAGGAAGTGCACAAGCTGAAATAGAAGACACAACCTAGCTATATATAAGGCTGAACATAAGTGTAAAAAGTTTGTTTCTATTGTAGTTTATATTGTTTTTGTTGGTCGTTTCCATTGTTGTTGTGGTTGGTCAGTTGAGTCTTGATGATAATATCATCAAATTCTGAAGATAATATGATGTATGACCTAAATTTTCAAATATGATGTATCTCTGTGTGTTTACTTATGCATTATATTATTTCTTTATGGCATATAAGTTCTATTTGATGATTCTACGTTTACATGCTTGTTCGTAACGTAAGTAGGTTCGGTTCTTGCACATGTATGTTTCATATCTGTTCATGTCTCTTCCACAAGATCATGAATGAGTCTTGAAGGCTTTATAGATCCTCTTAAGTCATTTCCCTGCCCTTCCCTATCTATCTGTCTCACCAGTGCTTCAGGTGATACTTCTTCTCTTCGGAGGAGATGAAAATGCCAGTGCTCTAGACTAAATGGTACCTTTTGTTGGTAACCTGAGAAGGACCCTAGTCTGGTCAAACTTGCGCGAACAAAATAGTTCTATTGCTGGGACCTGCATTAAAATGGAACCTGTAGGGAGAATCTTCCACCGATCCATATATCTGGTATTGATCAATGGTGGGAAAGAAACTGTGACGCCTTCATATGGAAAGAAGCGGAACTGAGGATAAAATCGGTGGAAAACACTTGCAAAGCAATCTTTTACTCAAAAAGATCGAGCGACCAGTACGAGATTTTCTGGTTTAAATTCCCGGAAGAATTTTTCCACTAGATAAATAGGCTCCAAGAAGCTCCAGAGTTCCAAGGAAAAGTTAAGAGGATCTATGCGTGCGATACCGAAAATCTAACAACACTTCAGAGGCAGGATTTGTTACACATTATTTTGGTCACCATGATGATGATTACATAAACATGTGTTCAGGTTCCCAACATGATCTTTTGCCTGAGAAGAAGAACCTCTTTCTGACCTTACAAGATGTATTTTTGGAAGGCCTCTGCAGGCTGCTCCCTTTACACAGTGCAGAAATCCCTTATTTCCGTAGGTTGCACTATAGCCAGCCCATGGGATTTCCATAGGCTGCACTATAGGCAGGTCGTGGCGACACTTTAAAACTAAAAGAGAGAAATTCTAGGATCTTCTAGAAGTGGAATCTTCTAGAAATATGAGGTCGCATCCGTATGGTTACAATCCTACTGGCTTCTCTGATTTGATGGGATCATCCTCATCTCTTTAACCACTTCAACTTCTCCTATATAATGATAGGCTTCTCATGGTAAAGGTTAGAGGTACAAGCATAAAGAAGTATAGAGAATTGATGAAAGAATAAGGTTGGAGACTGTGTGAAGAATCCTATTTCAAGTGATTCTTGAGGTCTCTATTCATCCATCAAGCTTTTGGGAGAAATCTTCATGCAAATGTTGGAGAAAATGTATGTGTGTGTCAGAACAAAGGGCCACTGAAAGGGGACTTGCGACTTCAAGGCAATTCAGTTGTATCTTCTACCTTTCATTAATATAATACGGTGACACGTCTCTTTCCCATAAAATGATTGATATTTTATTGCATAATTCCTTGATCATATGCATAGGTTGTCATTGAATATACTTTTGCCACTTTCACTTTGGTTGGTTTGTGTCTCACTGCAGGATTAGTATCACAAGAGCACTGGAGTAAAGCAGGATTAACAAAGACATAAGGAAGTGATCCATAAGGTATGTTATCTGTTCCTTCTTTGGTAGTTCAATTCAACGATTGTAAACTAGGGAAAGTCTCTTGTTCTGTTTCGTTTTGTTCTAGATCCAGGTGGATCTAGGGGGATTAGTTCATGTCCGCATCTACCGATTTACCCATAACAAAATTGGCGACTCCACTAGGGAAAGTACAACTTGATTGTGGTTTTTTGTTGGCCATTTTCTTATAGCCTATCTTTTACATTTTGTTTCAGTCTCTGAGTCTGTGGGAGATCCAATTAGACTCACTGGATTTAAAATTTTCCTGAGACCCTTTGTCCTTTTTGAAAATTTTTCTATTTTGTGAAAGACTTCCACATTGCACCTTATAGGTAGCTCGCAGAAACCTTCTATTTCCACACCCTGGTGGTTAGTTTTAGTGTGGGATTTCTGCGATCTGCATGATTATTGGCCTGCGGAAACCACTCATTTTTGCACTGTGTTATACTGCCTGCCAGTGGCAGTGTTTGAAAACTTTTGGACTAGGTTCTTGACCTCTATTGTTTCCCAGTTTTTCTTTAGTCAGCTGGGACAGGGTTTTTAATACCAGTTCTTGACTTATTCTGATTGTTTTAACTTGATCTTGATTGATTTCGGCTATCGAATACCTCTCTTTTGATCTTTTTTCGATTTTTGCTTTTGATTTTTATCGACAAGGATATAATCTTTGGACTTGCGTCTGAGTGCTTGATCGATTAAAAGTATTCATTTGGATTTGGAATTATATGTTGGTTACACCTTTTGGATTGCTTAATGATCGGAAAACCATTTTCTTGTTTACATTTGAAGAAACTTTTTCTTGTCATTTTGTGTTTCTATCTTCATTGAAAGATCGATTTGGGTACTTGTTGAGTGTTTTATTTTCATTGATTGCTTATATTTTCTTAGTTCCGTTCCTATTTGTTTCTTCAAAAGGAAAAAATTAAAGTCTTTTAAGTCTTTTAAGCGATCGTTTATGAAGAAAATATTGGCATTCAAAAAATTTGAAAAAAGAACAAATAGTGAAATTATATCGTTTATAATTGTTTGGTACTGCATTTAAAAGAAGAGAATTGTACATTGTGGTTTACATTGTTCCAGAATATATCTTCTCCCTACTGTAGATAGAATTCATCGAACAAAAGTTTGCATTATTCATTTCTATTTGCATGTTTTTGTGTTGAAGTCTTGCACAACATTGGTTTCATTCCCGTCTCCCTTTTGAGTAACAACAACCTCTAAAAAACATTGTGAAATCTAAAATTCAAATAGTATCTTTCATTTTATAGGGATCTTTTACACCAACGTTAGCTAGGCTATAGCTTTGGAATAGGTAGTGAGACACACTCTCCAAAGCACAAAACACACAATAGTATCTTGTGATAGGGAGTGTCAAATTCTATTTGCAACATTTTGTCTTGGGAAGCCCTTCTCACACAAGGGTCAAACCTGAGGTCACATTGAGACTGGCAGAGTTACTTACCCTTCTTTGTTATTCCCGGTGTAGAGATTGTGCGTATTATGGGGGTCTCTTAAAAGGTATACCCACAATGATGAGTTGAAGCCTTTTGAGTTGATTTTGGGCTAGATACCCTGCCCTTGTGCATCGATCGAACTGTTGACTATTTCCCCAGGCATCACTGTTGTTTCTGGTAACCTTAGTAGCCTATCTTCTTAGGGTCTTACATAAGGTGATTGTGGAGGGGAAAGTCTTCACGGTACCTGGAATCGATGTTAGCCAAACTCACTCGGGCTCCTTGGAGTGTAAATCCACAATTACTGTGTAGAAGCTTGCACCAAGGCATAAGTCCGTTAAGAAGGTCATCAACGTAAATTTTCCACCCTAGCCCAACCCCTTCTTGTCTTGACTCTGCGATGTTGGATTTCATCACCAACTAGTGACTTCAACATAAGAAGGTTTTGTTTGCTTGGTGTGATTCCTAGCTTTTATTAGCAAGTGTTGTTTGTTTACATAGTTGGCCATAGAGTTTCTTTTGCAATAGATTTAGCTCAGCCAACATTGACCCCCCACGTCCCTCACATAGAATGCAAGGACTACCCCAAGAAGATATGGAAGGTTCTCAACCCTTGCCTACCAACCCACCAGAGGGATCTCCTCAATAGAGTGAGGTACAAGACACTGCCACTCCATGAGTGGAAAGAAAAGACTCTTTAGAACAATTCTGAGTCACTGATTCTCTAGAGTCTCTTCGAATTCCTCATAGTTCCGAGAGACATATTGTTCGGGTGAATTCATTCGACAACATTGTTGTTGAATCTTTTGGATTACCAACCAGACCTTTCGTAAGCCCCGAAGGTTAGGACCATTTTTGGACTACTGGCATCTTTAGATGAGACCTTTTCGGATCAGGAGAAGGTGTTGATATCATTGTCACACCTAAGCTGCCCGAAATGTCTGATATAGATGCGATACCCTTTACGACCGCCTATTTTTTCCCTGGTTTAGATGCCCAGCCAACCGACCCTAACTCGAACATCCCCCTTCAAATGGCCCATTCTACAATGGTCACAAACACTACACATATCCCCACCCGGAATACGGTGGCTACCCAAATCCCATTGGCATACCACGTTCACCTATATCTACTCCATCCCTTCCCCTGGGTATAATGCATTAAATGCTTCTATCTCTATTCCCTCTCAGATTCCAACCGGAGCTTCTGGAGTTTTACCTCCTCCGGGACACAATCTTGTTGCCATTTTTATTTTGACACTCCCCCATGTCCCCTCCGGAGGGTCTTATCTGCCTTTCACCAAAGGAGCTGGCCCTAATGGTGTCACTCAGTCTTTCACATATAATCATCAGACTCTTGTTGGTGGACATTTTAACCCTTGGTTTCAACCCCCACCTAGAGGCCAAACCCACATCGGGACACAACCTTCGTTCGGAGGTCAAATCCCAACTGGGACACAACCCTCGGTTGGTGGACAACCTCCACCTACCCCACCTTATGGACAGAACATACTGGCAGCCTTGGCACAGTATTGGAATTATCTTACCCAAGGTAATCCTCAATTGACTGGGGGGAAACAACCTCACGTTAGCTCTTATGTACCCCCCGTTACCAGCCAACCATATTTGGGTTCTTCCAATCCCATTTGGGGTTCGAACGCACAACATAATGTCCCTGTTCAAGGGAACATCCCTAACCAGTACAACCCTATGGGCTACATGCCTCCCTCCGCACCAACAATCGAATCTGCCCAGATCTTCGCATTATATGCAAACTGCTTGCAGTCCTACTGGTATACCTATGGGAATTCCTCCCCAAAGTCACCAGTACACACTTGTTCAACATTTTTGGGGATTTTTTTTATGGGTAAATTGGTATATGCGGACATGAACTAATCTCCCTAGATCCACCTAGATCTAGAACAAAACGAAACAGAACAAGACACTTTCCCTAGGTTACAATCATTGAATCGAACTACCAAAGAAGGAACGGATAACATACCTTATGAATCACTTCCTTATGTTTTTGTTGATCCTTCTTTACTCCGGTGCTCTTGTGACACTGATCTTGTAGTGAGACACAAACCAACCAAAGTGAAAGTGGCAAAAGTATATTCAATGACAACCTATGCATATGATCAAGGAATTATGCAATAAAATATCAATCATTTTATGGGAAAGAGACATGTCACCATATTATATTAATGAAAGGTAGAAGATACAATCGAATCGCCTTGATGTCACAAGTCCCCTTTCAGTGGCCCTTTTTTCTGACACACAAATACATTTGCTCTGACATTTGCATGAAGATTTCTCCCAAAATCTTGATGGATGAATAGAGACCTCAAGCATCTCTTGAAATAGGATTCTTCACACAGTCTTCAGCCTTATTCTTTCATCAATTTGGCCATCTGCAACCTTCTATCAAGTCGACCATTTGCAATTGTCCATTCTTACCATGTCAGCCTTCCCTGTGTCAGTCCCAAGTCACATATGTATTTTTTTCTACCCTAAATCTATTACTTATTTCATGTCATTGATGGGGGATACATCAAGGCCCTCCTGTGACAATTATTTTCCTATCGACTTTAGCTAATTATCCAGGAAAAAGACTTAGAAATTATTTAGTACCTTAGAGCCTGCATGCCTCAATGGTAGGTCTCTTCACTTTTGATAGTGGATTCTCATCATTGATCCCTGATCGAGAGATTCTGTCAAGTGTTTGACTTCAACTCATTTATTCACACTTGTTGGATTGTACTAGAGTACCTTGGGAGTCATTGACATCAATGGTGATTTCCCTCACACTTGTTAATAGTTTTCATTAATGAATAGTAATCAAGTGGTTTCTATTCATGTTTGACGTCAACATCTGTAATCGTGTGACTAGAATTGTACTAACGGATGATGGATTGAATACCCTAGACTTCATCATTCTTGGTTCAAGTTGCGATGGAGTATTTGTGATTTTTTTTGACACATAGATCCACTTTGTATGTCTCGTGGCTATGTTCATACTTGAGTTTTCGATGCATGGATCCACAGTGTATTCCTAGTGGCTATGCAAAATCTTTGTGGCATGGATCCATGTTGTATATTTGGAAGCCATGGCCTAGATTTATGATTTCAATCATTTATGGTCTGAACATGGGAATGCCTACTTCAGACATGGTGTAATATTGTACATATGCTTGATTGTTTGCAGATTCCTGATTGGTGCACCCCTAGTTCTTGACACATACACACTTATTTTACAAACTATTTCGGTGGTCTCGAGTTCCAGCCTCATACTTTGGGGGGCATTTTGTTACACATTATTTGGTCACCCTGATGATGATTACATAAACATCTGTTCAAGTTCCGAACATGATCTTTTGCCTGAGAAAAAAAACCTCTTTCTAACCTTCCAAGATGTATTTTTGGAAGGCCGTCGCGGGCTACTCCCTTTAAAAAGTGTAGAAATCCCTGATTTTCGCAGGTTGCACTATAGACAGGTCGCGGCGACACTTTAAAACTAAAAGAGGAAAGAAATTCTAGGAGCTTCTAGAAGTGGAATCTTGTGTAAATATGAGGTGGCGTCCGTACGGTTACGATCCTATTCACTTCTCTGATTTGATGGGATCATCCTCATCTCTTTAACCACTTCAGCTTCTCCTATATAATGATAGGCTTCTCATGGGAAAGGTTAGAGGTACAAGCATAAATAAGTATAGAGAATTGATAAAAGAATAAGGCTGAAGACTGTGTGAAGAATCCTATTTCAAGTGATGCTTGAGGTCTCTATTCATCCATCAATATTTTGGGAGAAATATTCATGCAAATGTCGGAGCAAATGTATGTGTGTGTTAGAACAAAGGGACACTGAAAGGGGACTTGCGACATCAAGGTGATTCAGTTGTATCTTCTACCTTTCATTAATATAATACAGTGACACATCTCTTTCCCATAAAATGATTGATATTTTATTGCATAATTCCTTGATCATATGCATAGGTTGTCATTGAATATACTTTTTCCACTTTCACTTTGGTTGGTTTGTGTCTCACTGCAAGATCAATATCACAAGAGCACTAGAGTAAATCAGGATCAACAAAGACATAAGGAAGTGATTCATAAGGTATGCTATCTGTTCCTTCTTTGGTAGTTTGATTCAATGATTGTAACCTAGGGAAAGTGTTGTGTTATGTTTCATTTTGTTCTAGATCTAGGTGGATGTAGGGGGATTAGTTCATGTCCGCATCTACCAATTTACCCATAACAGTATTGTCCAGCTACGCAAGCAATTGATTTTTGGGTCAGCACCACATTAGAGGGATATATCATCGCATCTGCAGTTGAGAACCACCAATCTTTCTCGTGAGCAAAGGAAATTTTCAAGAAAGACGCAAGGGGAAGGTTGTTGAGAGAAATCCCCCTATGGATTAATGTTTTCTTGATGGAGGAGGGGATACTGACTATGTCCCCGACTGAGATGCTAGTGTAAACACCCTTGCTTGGGGTAGGCCGAGGCAGGGTGAGAGTCATGGCATGACAGAGGGGAAGGGTTCTTTGACAAATGGGGGGGAAACAACAAGAAATGGAATCAAGAGATGAGCGAGCCTTAAATAGAGCCAACATAGTTGAGAAGTGGTGGCACGGCAAGATCAAGAAAGCAACAAGACAATTCGAGAAGTTGAGGAAAGAAGGCGGATCAGGAGAAGTAGAGGAAAGACAGAGGGAAGAATTGTAGAACATGAGAAGACAATAATGACTGGCCAATCAAAGATTAAATGAGAGAGAAGAATGGAGAGAAAGAAGTCCCCAGGAGGTGAAACAAGAAGGATAAGGTGCAGACGTGAGAGAGTAAGAAGTTGGGCATGAATATTGGAGAAGAAAGAGAATATTCAATCTCGATAATAGGAGAGATCGAGAATCCATCCGAATAAATCATCCTAGTGGAAGAAAATGAGATCCCCCAGATCAAAGAAAACCGCCCTAAAGCTAGTGGCACCAGCACCGAATCACCCATACCCCAAGTGTCTTCTATACAAGCAATAACTTCGATACTACCTTCTCATGCTAGTTTTGTTCCAGTACAATTAATTAATCAGTAACAACCAGGAAGTGCGAGTATAGGGAGGATATTGGGATCCCCTAGTAGATCGCAAGAAGGACCGTTAGGATTCATATTGATAGGAACAACAATATCAACAATGGCTCACCATGCAGGAGGTTCGATTGCCCGATACCCAAAATTTTGGGGTAAGGGAGATAAAGACATTGAGCAACACTGGTTTTTTTGTGAAACAATTTGGAGATCTAGAGGGACTCTGGATGCGAATAAGTTGGTCGATTTCCAGACTACCTTGAGAGGTCTTGCTCTCAAGTGGTACATGAATATCATTGAGCTGGGAGTGCTAGGAACGCAAGTTCAAGCGTTCACACTTGGCCAGGTATGGACAAGGTTCATAGTAGAGTTCAAACTACCCCAGTCAGAACAACAGACTCTATCTGAGTTGCATGAGATCCAACAGTGGGAAGGTGAATCAGCCTGGGAATACAACCAGAAGTTTGAATATTCCATAGGGAGGTTAACACATCCAATCCACGAAGAACATCAAAGGGAGTGGTACATTCAGGGGTTGCTGCCTCTGACTTGGATTTCGCTAACGCAATAGTAGATAGCCACGTTAACAGATGCCTTCGAGAAATCAATGAAGATTAAAGCCATGGTGGGATACCCTGGGAGCCTGAGAATGACCATACCCCCAGTATATGAGAATATGGCGCAACTACAAGGGAAGATATCGACACTTAAAGAAAAGATTCAAGAGATGACGATACCTATACCAAGACGACCACAACTTTGGTGCACCAACTATTATATGGAAGGTCATATGGAAAATGAATGTCCGTGCATAAGGGGNTACATTTATTATATCTAACTACCCATTTATTATATCTAACTACCATAGTGGGCCTTATTTAATAATATAGTGGACCTAGTCCACCTTACATTGAATGACCTCCAATATTATCACTATGGGCCCTTTGGGACCCCCCACTACCTCTTTAGCTACCTTACAAAGACGTTGAGCAACACTAGTTCTTGTGTGAAGCAATCTGGAGATCCAGAGGGACTTCATATGTGAATAAGATGTTCGATTTCTAGACTACCTTGAGAGGTCATGCTCTCAAGTGGTACATGAAGATCATTGAGCTGGGAGTTCCAGGAATGGACAAGGTTCATAGCAGAGTTCAAAATACCTCAGTCAAAACAACAGGCTCTATCTGAGTTGCATGAGATCCAACAGTAGGAAGGTGAATCAGCCTGTGAATACAACCAGAAGTTTAAATATTCCATAGGGAGGTTGGCTCATCCAATCCACAAAGAACATCAAAGGGAGTGGTACATTCAGGGGTTGTTTCCTCTAACTCAGATTCTGCTAACGCAATAGCGGATAGCCATGTTAACAGATGCCTTGGAATCTTTGATGAAGATTGAAGCCATGGAGGGATACCCTGGGAGCCTGAGAATGACTAGAACCCCAGTAGATGTGAATCTGGCACAACTACAAGGGCAGATATCGACACTTACAGAAAATATTCAAAAGTTGATGATACCCAGAATAGGACGACCATAGGTTTGGTGCACCGGGCGTTATACAGAAGGTCATATGGCGAACACATGTCTATGAATAAGGGGAATGGGACCTCCTTAGAATCTGATGGTACCCCCACCAAGATCCATGGGAGGATTTGTGAAAGTGTCGATGAACTTACCATTCCATAACCTCACCCCATATCATGCTTTCCCAGGAAGCCAAGAAGCACCAACAACCAAGTATTGTGAAATCTACCGAATCCATGGGCATGGGCCAAGACAATGCCCCATTATGATGAAATAATCGACATTACCAAATATAATACACTATGATTTCTACATGTCTACCACGCACACTACCAATCAATGTAGAGCATTGGATACACTTGCAGACAAGTTAGATTGAACAACATCCAGGGCGAATGAAAATCCTCAAGGACCAGTAAGAGGTTAAGGAGGTGGATCTAGAGGATACTTCCAAGGAGGAAGAACTGGGGGAAGAGGGCCAAGGATATGTTATAACTGTGATGAGAAAGGTCACATGGCTAGAGATTGTCCTCATCCAAGACGACCATGGTGCTCTCATTGCAGAACCAATGAGCATGCAACTGAAGACTTCCCATAATTAATTGCAAAATGGGAGGATAGAGTACTACAAAGAGGAACTAACCTCATCAGTTCATAAATCAAGAGGGTTATTAACAAAAAATTTCCCAAACTTAATATTTTTACTCGGGGAGGAGCAAAGACAGGAGCTGATGTTGATACTCTACCTCAGATCCAGAAAGCAACACCTAAAGAAGACATGTATGACCCTCTAAAACAAAACTTATTCTTTAAATATGCCATAGAAATATTTCAGAATATTCCTAGCCCAGAGATGCAAGAGAAACCCCCACATATTATTGTTTATCCTAAGATGGCGCAAGTTCTTGCTTCACCCCCTGCACCCAAAAATCCTATAGCCATGCCGAGACAACCTAAGAAACCTCAAAATGTAGTTGACCTTTGGTTTCAATTATTCTCTGACATTCTAGGGAATGATCAACTAACAGAAAAGTTGTGCAATGCGCTATATCTAGTTTTAGGGAATGAATAACCCCTAGAGGCAAGAATAAGGGATAATCTTCCCGAGAAGAGTACTTGGAGAGTGCAGCGAAGAAAATTACGAACCGAAAAATAATTTAGACTAGTAGCCCAGTTAGATGAAATTGAGATTAAGGACGCCATGTTGGATCTAGGATCCGATGTGAACATTCTGCCTAAGAAGACCTGGGAAGCCTTAGGAAAACCTAGGCTGACATATTCCCTAATTCGGTTAAGAATGGAAAACCAGTATTGTATCTTCCCCATAGGAATACTAGAGAATGTGGAAATATATGTTGCAGGAGTAAAGACAGTGGTTGACTTTGAAGTCATTGAGATCATGGGAGATAAGGACCCCTACCCTATATTACTTGGCATTGATTGGGCCTATGAAAATTATGCATTAATTGGCTTAAAGAAAGACACCATGACCTTTGAGGCTGAGGGAATCAAGGTATTTCAACCTTTGGATCCATGTGTAGGACCAAGGTATACAGAACCAACATACAATAATATGGAGGGAGAAAACTTGGACTAGTTGTACACTATAACAACAAGAACAAGAAATGATTATATAAATCCTACTGTTGATGGATCAGTAAGTTGGAGAAGCATACAATCAATAGATGATGAAGAATTAGAATTGGCTTTTGACAGTTGGAAACAAGGTTTTCACGAAAGATTCTCAAGAAGATGCGCAATTGTCAGAGTGACCAAATGGGTTGGGACCGAAGTTACAGAACACCCAGTATACAATGGCACCTCATATCTAGAGAGTTTTCTACACAACATGCAAGAAAATGTAGTAGAATATCAAATAATATCAGTACTAGATGTAGCTTTTCAGAACACCCATATCAGATGATGGTCTAATGATAAATCTGTACTAAGAACTTGGGACGAGTTAAAGAAATCTATCAAGTACATGTTCCAGAATAAGGAGCAACTAGAATAAGAGATGCAGACAGATATCCAAGTTGTGCAACTGTTCAATGGAGAATAAGATCCTAGAATACATATTGAATGGTGTGTGACACAGTGGCAAGTTGCAGGGATACCCTCTCACTTTCGGGCCCAGGCATTTCCCCACTCCCTAGGTCCAATTTTGAAAGCTTGGTTTATACATGAGGAAACCAGAAGACAAACCAACGACTGGAAAACACTAGAAGATCAATTTTGCAAGGACTTCTAATTTACAAGTAAGTACCCTGAGCTTGAAGTAGTCCTGCAAAATATTAAAGAATTTCTCTTTACAAATAATGGTATTCAGAAATAAAACTTAGTGGTATGTGCCAAACATAACCAAGAAATTCATACTAATCTCCACTTGCCTTCAAATGATAAACCTATATAATTCTATTAGATTAGCAAAGATTCAGAAATCCTAGATGACTTAGGGGAATTGAGGAACCTAGCCATCAATGAGACAAAGGGGAGCAGATAAATTCAAAACACCATACCCAATCAGACTAATAATTCGTACAATCACCCATTAAAATTGTGAAAAATCAATATAGGTACCACAAATCAACCCAAGATAGCTATGGTGGGAGACTATTGGGATGAGAAAACCAGTCAAGAAATACAGAGTTTGTTGTGGGAATATGAGGATTTGTTCCCAAAAACTTTTTCAGAGTTAAAGGGAATCAAAGGAGTTATGGGAGAAATGAAGATTGAATTGAAACTAGGATCCAAGCCTGTCAGACATAGACCATACCGTCTTAACCCTAGAGTAAAAGAGAAGGTTAAGAAGGAGATAGACAACATGTTGGAAGCAGGTCTCATTTTTGCAGTAGAAGAAGCAGAGTGGGTTAGCCCGATAGTTATTCAAATAAAGAAAGGCACAAAGGATATTAGAGTCTATGTAGATTACATAAGTCTCAACTCTGCTTGTGTGAATGACCATTTCCCAACACCCTTTACAAACTAGTTGCTAGAACAGGTTGTGAGGAAGGAAGCATACTCATTCATAGATGGATTTTTAGGATACCACCAAGTCAGGATCGTTGAAGAGTACAAAAAGAAAAACACTTTCATAATAGAATGGGGATCCTTCGCATATAATGTGATGCCATTTGGATTAAAGAACACCCCTATAGTTTTTTCAAGAATTGTGATAGCATATTTTAGAGAGTTCATTCACAAATTTATAGAAGTCTATATGGATGATTGGACAATATATAAACTTCTCAAGGAACATTTTTCATTGTTGCGGATAATGTTTGATAGATGCAGAGAGTTGTAGATCTCATTGAATCTCAGAAAGTGTATCTTCTGCGTAGCACATGGGAATTTGTTGGGCCACATAGCCCATTGAGAAGGAGTATTGGTAGACCCAGCCAAAGTTGCAGTCATTGTGAATATGCCAACACCCATGAGTGATAAAAAATTAGGCTCCACACTGGGACACATAGCTTGCTATCGTAGGTTCATCTGAAGATATGCCAACATTACTGCACCTCTAGAAAACCTACTGAAAAAGGATGAACCATTTCAATGGACTCCAGAATGTGATAAATCATTTGAGACACTCAAAGAAACTCATCACAACACCAATTTGAATATTCCCAAACTGGGAGAATGAATTTCACGTCCATGTAGATGCTTCAAGAATTTCCTTAGGAGCCATCTTAACAAAACCTAGATATGGAGTTATGGATCACCCTATCTATTTTGCAAGTCAGAAGTTGTCACAAGCATAGCAAAACTATTCAACGACAGAAAGGGAGGGCTTAACCATGATTTATGATTTATAGAAATTTAGACATTATTTGTTAAGTTCTCATTTCAAGTTCTTTACTAATCACTTTGCATTAAAGTATCTAGTTAACAAACCAGTGTTAGAAGGAAGAATTTGTGGATGGCTATTTTTATTTCAGGAATTTTCATTCAAAGTTATCATCAAGTTAGAAAGATGCAATGTCGAACCTAATCACATGTCCAGGTTAGAGTCAGGGGAAAGTGGCAGAGTAGTATATGATCAGATCCCAGATGTAGGCTTGTTCAGGATTGAGGCCATACCAAAGTAACTGGAGGACACATCAGTCTTCCTAAGTACAGGGTCCTATCCAGAAACATATTCCGCAACCCATAAACGCCACATGGTTTTTAGAGAAACAGATTACTAGTTGATCACTGAATAGTTGTGTAAACTAGGACTAGAAAACATCCTCAGACGATGTGTCTTGGACCATGAAAGACAGGATATACTCTGGGAATGCCATAATGGATTTGCAGGAGGTCACATAGGAGGAAAGGCCACTGCACAGAAATTTCTCCAGGTAGGACTTTGGTGGGATACACTCTTCAAGAATGCAAAAGTATATGCTAGATCATGTGATGCTTGTCAACGAGTGGGTAAGCCATCACATCGAGACAAAATACCACTACAACCAGTTAGAGATCTACAAGCATTTGAGAAATGGGTAGTTGAATTCATTGGACCAATCAACCCTATCGATAGGCATTCAATGTATAGGTACGTCATTAGCGCAACTGAATACCTTACCCATTGGGAAGAAGCAACAGTTGTACAGGAGTGTTCGACAAATACTGTTGCCAGGTTCATTTTCGAGAATATCATCACTCGGTTCAGATGTCCCAGGAGCCTAACTAGTGATGAGGGAGGTCATTTCATTAGCAGCACTATAGAAACACTTATAACAGAATTCACGATTCAACATCACAAGAGCAGTCCCTACCACCCGCAGGCTAATGGAATAGTCGAAGCCTTCAACAAGATTCTGGAAAGGGGTTTGAAAAAGGTCTATTGTGAAAACTGGGAGGACTAGGATGACAAAGTTCCAGCCATACTATGGGAATATAGGACAACCACAAAGAAAATCCACAGGTACACACCATTCCAGCTAGTTTATGGGAGAGAGGCAGTGGTGCCTACAAAATTTATCACTCCAAGTTTGTATATTGCACAATTCACACATATGTCAGAAGAGGAATCCATTGTGTAGATACTTATGGAGTTACAAGAACTCGAGGAGACCAAATTTTTAGCAGACTTCCATCAGTGAGTTGAAAAAGAAAGACAAACATCTTCACACGATAGGAACATTAAGACTAAGGTATTTACGCAAGGAGACAAGGTGCTACTCTACGATAGTCGGTACTAGACGCATCCCGGCAAGCTGTGCATGCACTGGTTGGGACCATTCATAATTGTAGAGATATGACCCTCAAGAGAAGTCAGAATCACGCAAAAAGATAGTCTTCTACAACTAGAATGGGTGAATGGTGCTCGCCTGAATCCCTACATGTCTCAAAACTCAGAAAGAGGGATTGTCGTTCTAGTCTAAAGGAGCTTGTACATTAGTTAGATTTGATTTTTCTGAAACTTTAGTAAATTCAGTTAATAAAGTCGATGTGTGTAGCATTCTACCATGAAACATAGTTCATTTTATGTTTAAGTGTTGTTTTACACATAACTAATGACTCAGGAGTGCAGGATCTGAAGCATAGGAGAATCCATTAATGACAGTCATTAATATGACAAGGACAACCTTTGTGGTCAGAGAGAGGATGAATCTGAATATGATATGAGTCCATGTGCCACATGAACCCAGTCTAGTCACATCCTTTATTGTCATTCGGTACCACATCTAAGGTTAGTTAATCCATAAATCCACATTATGCAAAGATTCCATCGGAGTTCGCGTCGGGATACCCACCCGTCAAACGAAAAGGTCGAAAATCAGCCACATCCCTATCCAACTCACGTAAATAAGTAAATGCCAGAATCACCCAATAGGATTTACCCTATTAAACCATCCCATTGGACAAATCATATCCAATTTCATCCATATGCTCATGATGAACAACAGTTATCGCTAAAATTTCCCATTAAGCTAAGTATAAGGCCCTGAGAACTCGCCCGAGAACACATCGTTTCCAAAAGAACATAGTTATTTCCAAATTTTGTAGAGTGAACTAGTCTGCACAAGTGTGAAAGTCCTTATCTTACCGCATAAGTGGGAATGTCAAGAGCCAGAACATGATGAAGTGACATGTCTAAAGAAGCGGTACCAGACGAGCCCTATGACCCATGAGTTGATATCATAGGCGATCTCAAAGGGAAGGTGGAGCATGTCAAGATCCTCGATCTTGACCTAACAAATTCAACGTTGTTTCCTTAGATAAAAAAAAATGTGTTTTGGGAGATGGATCCATACGGATTAGGAGGCATGGAATTTGTGCCAAAATCAAACTTCATCAATTTATTCAATTCGACCATCATGAACCTAAGAGACCTACCAGTCTTTGGTACCACTGGTAAGGTTGCGTGGTGCATGGAATTTTTGATAAGAAGGGTGAATAAAATAATTCTATGGTTGTATAAGTGGTATCCAATCCATGCTAAAGGCATCCAATATCTTACTGGACTATCCTTCAAAAGAGAGGATGTGTCGAAAGTATTCCACGGTCCTGGTAAGAATGACAAAAAGAAAGGCGAGCTTAGCCTGTATGAGAAATTCAACACAAAGAGGGGGGGACACACAACAGTAATTGAACCCATACTACCCGAGACAATCCAAACTGGTTGTTACATCATATCCAACAAGGTTATTATATCATACTACAAGGGAGAATGCATGTTAGATGCATTATCAGTAGAAGACTTTTGCGCCAATGGAGCTATGTTAAATTGGTGTAGTTACTTGTTGGAGGAACTCCTAGTGGCATGAGAGGAAGCACAGGAGAATGGAGGAACCTTTACTTATGGATATTTCTGATGGAATTCACAATGGTCAAATGGAGCCCAGTACGTTGGTCAATGCCTATCCCATGTAACTATTTGACTAGCTTTCGTAACTATTTGACTAATAGTGAAACAAATCATGATACAAAGTCGAGCCCTTTCTATCTTTTGCCCAGCCTGGGAATTACCCTTATTATCGGGCTTACTTTCCTTCTGAAGTTTGAGTCTAAGTGGAGGAGGATAGGTAAGGGTAAGTGTACATATTAGGTAGAATATGGTATAGTGGGAGCTAAGGTGAAGTAAGGTCTAGTTAGGTAGTAGTAAGTGGTTCCATGAGTGTTGTGACTGAAAGGCTAGTGTTCTCATCGATTGTAGTAAGTGGTTTTATTTATCAAATGCTATTGGTGAGAGATATAATGCTATTGGTTAGAGCTTGTTAGAGATACTAGACAGTCGGCGATACCAAACAAGGGGAGCATGGTGAAGATGTTTGAGCCATGGCAGTCTAGGTCATATTCAAAGAATAGAGCCTTCAATGCCGCAACATTCGCTAAGTGCTACAATAGTTTGATAGACGCAACACAGAGGCTGTGTATCCCACATGAGCTCCTCAACTTCAATACGAGAAATATTTCCTTCAGCATTAACCGACACCATACATTTTTCTAGACGAAACATGTTAGCAGGGAAGATTTCCACACAAGGATGTTATCGTTTTATTTCGACAAGGAGGCATTTAACAAGGAAGTCATGTCATGGAGAGGATTCAAACATAGTCAACACAAGTCAAGAATGAATTATATCTTTCCTACGGATCTGTTGAAGAAGATAGACAAAGAAGCAGGAGCCGGACCAAGCTTGGGTCCAGAGCCACATAATCCAGACGTCCCTGCACAATCAGACTCTCAAGAGGAAGAAGAGATGAAGTAGTTGGAGAAGAAGAAAAGACTGGCCCTCTGTCAGCTTCCATCTGATGTTGGGTTGTCAGGGGAGGATGTTAACCAAATCTTGAGCATTGTGTTTGAGAATGAACCATTTGTGAAGAGGCCCAAAACCAAGGTCTCACCGAACAAACCTTTGAACCCACAACCCCTTGCATCAGCCACACCAGCTCAGTGGTCAAATCTAGCACTATCACCCAAATCCACAACGACCCTAAGCCTAAAACATTTCTATCCACATTCATCATTGAGAACCATCCATCACCACCACCCCAATCACCAAACGCCATCACCACCAGTCCACCCCAGACCACAACCCTAGAGCCGATGCAGCTCAATCAACCATATCAAGTGGAGCGAGGACTCCCAGAAATAACCAAAGAGTCACCCAAGCTGAGATCAGAATTTTCTGGTCTAGAACCTAAAGCACCATAGAAGAGCATGAAGTTGAATGGTCTGAATATAGACATCCAGGAACAATAGCCTAAGCCTTCGATGCAACGAAAAGATGCCCAAAATGAAGAGGAGTTGCACGCCCAAAGCAAATAGAAAATCCCCTCATCGGCCAAGGGTGAGGATGTACAAGAAACCATAATGCAGGAAGTAGAAGTAACAAAAGAGAAGGAGCTACTAGAGCCCCACAGGGAACCAACATCAACACCCAAGTAGAGCATGACATCCGCGCGTGAAAAAATGGAGCGGGTTCTCCAAGACCCTCAACAATGCGCATAACCGATGAAACTTTGCATAGCTAGAAAAGAGGTTTATGACTCTTTTCCCTGTAGCTCTAAGGTCGAGGATTGCACCATGACCGCCAACAGAGGAGGAGGTAGAGACCCACTTGGAGCATTCAATGGCCAATGGAATTCCACTGCAGACACGAGCACCCAAAGACGTAGCTCCTTCATCTGTTGACCTCATATAGTGGCCAACGACGCAATTATTTGGACTGATCAGAGCATCAACTGATCAATTAGAGCAAAGTCTCCAGGAGGCCGAGATATCTTCCGAGGTTGCAAGGAAGGAAGAGTTTGTAGCACAAACATGCAGGATGCAGAAATCGCATGAAAAAATCCAAGTTCATTAGAAACTAGAAGGAGTGCAGGAAATACTTTCCGAAGCCTGGCCGAAGATTTGGAAGGTTGCGCCCGAACAACTTGAAGTCAGTGATGCAGGTGAGCCGAAACACCTGATTAAGTTTCTACAAGGAACATGGACACAAATCACCACCCAATATGAACAACTAAAAGAACAGCTACAATAGGCCCAACAAGAAGCATATCAACAGCCTCAAAAGCTACAAGAGCAGATGCAGAAGATAGCACTGCAAGGCAACAATGCCCGAGAAACACTACATAAGCACACAATGGAATGGATTTTTTTTTTCTAGGGAAGTCAACAACTAGATGGGCATCATCACTTAATGAAACCAAGTCTTGGAGGGGGTTTTCATAAAGATCCAAGTGCTAAACAAAGAAGTTGCAACCACAATGGATCCTATGGAGAAACAACATAAGTTTGACCAAATTCAACAGGCGAACAATGAGTTGAATGCCCTCTTTGAGGCACAATCTGTAGCAAAGAAAGAGTTGCATGATTTACAACCTGTCATTCAGGAAGTGTACATGAAAATGCATCAAGTTGATGCAACAAAATATTCTGAGTGGAACTTGTTGGTCATGTCCAAGCCAAAGGCAGATAGTAAGGAGACAACCCAATAGTTTGTTGCAGAGGCATCACTCCTCACCAGGAAATGGCAGGATAAATTGGGAAACTTTCAAGGAGTGAAACAACGAGCCTTAGAGTTGGTACCAGAGTTGGTCACTTTGTTTGAAGAGGTTAAAGAAGATAAATCATAAACATAATATCCCAAGGAAGAAGAAAAGGAGGATAAGGGAAAACAACATATGCTCCTAGAATATGCGAAAGAACCAAGAACTTGACTCAAGGGCGAGTCAAGGATTGTGGTCGGAGCCTATTGGGCCCTTCGTGTTTGGATAAGGAATTGCATAAGTTTTGAATGAGCATGAGTTGTGCAAGCTTTAATAGAGGATGGACAATAGAATGAGAAAGAGCAATAGAAAGTAGTTGCAAAAGTTAGCCAATGCCATCTAATCAACAAACAGTTGCAACAGAACAAAGAAGCGTCCAAGCTAAAATAGAAGACACAACCTAGCTATATATAGGGTTGAACATAAGTGTAAAAGGGTTTTTGTTGACATTATTGTTGTTGTTGATCAGTTGATTATGAGTTGGTTCTGATTTGATTGTGGGGAGTTGAGTCAAGTCAAGTTTTGAGTTTGTAATGAATTTGATCTATCAGTTTGAGTTCAGAGTCAAGAGTCTGTACAACGCATTGCTATGTAATTTTGAGTCTATAATCAAAGAAATATTCTAAATATAATATGAACAAGGACCTAAATTTTCAAATATGATGTGTCTTTGTGTGTTTTCCTTAAGCATTACAGTTCTTCTTTCTGGGTTATAAGTTCTACTCAATGGTTCTATTTTTAGTTGCTTATTCTTAACGTAAGTAGGTTCGATTTTGCACATATATGTTTCATATCTGTTTATGTCTCTTGTGCACGATCAGGGTTGAGTATTGAAGGCTCTATGGATCATCTTAAGTCTTTTCCCTACCCTTCCCTACCTATCTGTCTCAGCAGTGGTTCGGGTGAGACTTCTTTTCTTTGGAGGAGATGAAAATGCCAATGCTCTAGACTACACGGTACCTTTTGTTGGTACCCTAAGAAGAAATCTGGTCTGATTAAACTTGTGCCAACAACAAAAACCTGTCCAAACAACCTATCACAATACCCTGTCTCATCAATATTATCAACCAAATCATATCTACTCACCAAGATCAATCACCAAGACAACTCTCAAGGATGTGCATCAACCAAGCATAACACAACAACTCATAATCATCACCAAGATCAATATGTGCTTCTAATAATATACCAATACAAGTATTCTACATCATCCACAAACCATGTGTCAACAATACTACTAACAAGTTCCTCCAACCATGTACCAAGTATGTACCAATCATGTATCAACTACTCATTGAATATGACTCATCAAGATGTACCAACATCATCAGCTATACACCTCATGTATGTGCCAACTCATCAACTACTTGTCTCAACCATGTACCCAACATGTACCTCAATCAAAATCCCTCATCAATTTCAACATAAAAATCTGATTTGTAACTCTGTAATAGACCTGGTGTATAGGATCACATGCTTGCAAACCTTCCTCAAGTTTAACAACAAGAGACTAGCATTTTCATCAAACTTTACTTTAGTCTCATATGAGTAATTTTGGATTAGTCAACAACCCTAACTTGAAATAATCATAACTATGTACCTGTAATGAATGAATATCTAAAAATGGTACACAATGGTCTTCAGTGTATTTTATGCAATTCCTCCAGACTTCACTACTTGTAACCTCTCAGAAAAGGAGTTATAGAAAAACTGGCATACCTTGTTGAATTCTAGCTTATTCTAGAGACCGAACTTGTAGAGCATGCCCCGCAAGGAATTTTTGTTGCATGGATCTGAAAATTGTACACAAAATACTAAAGACTATACTATAAGCAATAAATTTGGTCTTACTAAATTTGGATATGTTATGAATAAGTTATGATGTTTTTACCCGAAACACCTTTTTTAGACTAGTTTCAGGACTAAACACAAACCCTATTTTCCATGGAGTGTAACTCGCAAAATACAACGACCCACAAGCTAAAATTTGTACCAAAAATACTTATATATGTTTCCTCAACGGCCTCCAAATTTTACAATCTAAATCATTCTTGAAAAAAGGTTATTGTGCAAATGGTGAGATGACTTGTAAATAACATACCTTAGAAAGCATCATCAAAAGAATTTATCCTCCCTTGAATTTTGACCTTCTTTACTTCACCTTCCCTCTGAAATTCAGCTTAGATATCCTTTAGTTACCTCAGTCACCTATATATATCAATATGCTCAAGTGTTATTAAAATGAAAGAGCCTTGCTTCTTATTTATACTTTCATGTAACTTTCTCAAGGGGTTACATTTTAACCATCTTAACCCACTTTCCTTATTTTATGGTTAACCCACTTCTAATTTATCCATTAAATTTATTATTTAAATAATTTATTTTATATTCACTTTGACTTATAGTACACTCATCACTTCACTTTAGTATTTACCTTCTAAAATCTCTTAAACCACTTTGACTACTTTGACCTTTTGCGGCTTCTAGATGACTCGTGAGGGTTCTCCAACTTCACATGACCATAACTCTCTAACCATGAGGAGTTATGTGACGTTCCACATACCACTGGAAATAGTATGACATGTAATATCCATATAGAATAGTATTTCCTATAAATATATCATAACTCATACCATTATCCATCAAACAAATGTGGGTCCATTACCCAAACCTGGGTTCTCCAACTTGTCATGGACATAAATCTCTAAACGTGAGGTGTTATGTGACGTTGCACATACCACCGTAAATGGAATGACATGTAATATCCATATAGAATACTATTATCTTCAAATATATTAAAACTCATACCATTATACATGAAACAACGTTGGGTCCATTACCCAAACCTTTGTGCTACCGAAATTCACTACCAGACTTTCTCCAAGGGTTGACATCAATCACTAAGGGTTGAAATCAATCTACAATATCACTCTCCAGTGGTTGACATCAATGAAAACCAAAAATCCATACCAACAGTCCATCAACCTAAGACAACTATTTGACAATCTCCCCCTTTGGCATTGATGGCAACACTTAGTCATGATAACATGCATGCTTATAATCCTCATAAATGTTTCTATCTCTCCCCCTTTGAAATCAAGGGCAAAGGTTATCTCAATTTGGGGACACTCCCCTTGACTAAACTCTCCCTGGGGCTTCTCCCCCTGTCTACATGCCTTTGATTTTTCTTTGTGTTTATAAGTCTCTGATTACTCTCTCTCCCTTCATATGAATAATATCTCCCCCTTTGACAAAGGGTATCACTCTAAAGTCATATCACTCATTCTTCCCTTGTGACAATTGTTCCCATTGGAAACATGCCTCTATTCTCTCTCTCCAAGCATTTACATTTGCATCTAATAAATCTCTCCCCCTTTATTATCAATGTAAAGGATCTTTCCATCTCGGGCTTCTCCCCCTAAAAAAACTATTCCTGAAATTGATATCCCAACCTGAAATTTCCTATTTATGGTGCTTCCTCATGTACATATAACATATAAGACAAGCATTCAAAAACATTCATTTTGGAGTAAAAATGACTCCTAGTATCTGGCGAAGATACTCAAAGGATTCTCGTGGAAGAGGTTTTGTAAAGATGTCTATCACTTGTTCTTTTGTGCCCACATATTCACCTTTGATATTCTTCTCTACAACCTGTTCCTATAGAAAGTGATATTTGACTGGAATGCACTTCGTCTTGGAGTGCATCATAGGGTTCTTTGAGATACTAATGGATCTTTTATTATCAAGATAGATTGGAATGGGCTCATCATACTCAACTTGTATATCTATCAGAGTTTGTTTCATCCATAGAACTTGTGTACAACATGATTCTGCTATATACTCTTCCTTGGCTGTAGATAAGGATATTGATGATTCTTTCTTTCTTAACCATGACACTAAACACTCACCTAAGTAGAACTCTTCTCCACTGGTTCTTCATTGGTCATTAATGCAACCTTCCCAATCTGCATATGTGTAGGCAATAAGTGATAGATCCTTTCCTTTTGGATACCATAATCAAAACTCTTCCCTTCCTTTGAGATATCTGAAAATCCTTTTCACTGCTAATACATGTGATTCCTTTGGTGCTTCTTGAAATCGTGCCACCTATCCAACTTCTTGCATTACATCTGGTCTGTATGTTTTCACATATAGTAAGCTACCAATCATTGACCTATATTGCTTCTGGTCTGTAGACTTTGAATCATCATCTTTTCTCAACTTGCAATTGGTTTGCATAGGAGTGGTAACAAGTTTGAAATCTTCCATTCTGAACCTCTTTATCATTTATCTAATATACTTAGTTTGAGAAATTAAAATTCCTTGGTTGCTTTGACATATCTTGATGTATAGGTTTTTGTCTACGCTTCCTTTCCATAGTTTGTAGGGATTTTTGTCATTGTTGTTTCTAAGAATTACTCTGTTTTGAATGTGAATTGTTGTATGCAGTGCATGTGTCCAAAAAATATTTGTCAATTTGGAATCCATTAGCATTGTTCGATCCATTTCCTATGTAATTATCATCCATTATGATAATGTTCCTTTGTCTATGAACCACTCTCTAAACCAATCTATGAATCCATGCTCTCGTCCACTGTCATATATCTATCCAAACATTATAAGTGTTCTTATGAATCCATCTCTGTCCATACTATCCAAGACTCTACTTGCGCAATTTTCCATAATGTTGACCCATTTATCACTATACTATCATGAAGTCTTGATTAATCTATCAAACTATACTTCTTCTAATTGACTGCTTTGAATCTATCTTCTCAAACTCTAGACGCTACTCGAAGGATGCTTCTTTGGTTTGTCACAACTATCACATAGACTCCCCCTGTCTAATATTCATATTACCTAGGAGTCTCTAATTTGGATGGCTTAGAACAATTCCTTCTCTGATGTTCATTCGTCATCATCTTCATTGACAGATTCATTATCTCTCTGATCTCTGACTTCTTTGTTTTTGTTTGTGGATTCATCTTTCACTGCAATTCCTAAAATTACAATCTCTTGAACCTGTTCCCTACTTACTTGTCCTTCCTTTCTTTTAGTTACTTTCCAAACCTTTTTGTATCTGACATATTTCTTTTTCTCTGTAGAATTTTCTTTATCTCATTTTATTTCCAATATTGCAATCTCTGGTACTTGGTATTTGTTCACCTGTTCTTCTTGTTTTCTTATCCATACTTTCTTATATATGATATCAATGTTCTCTTTCATGGAAGTAGCGATCATGCTTCTACAATCACTAGCTATGTGTCCATAGTTATGAAATTTGTAACACTCAATGTTATGTGTAGCCACACAGACACTTCTTGCTTGAACATTTATTTTGTAATCCCTGAAATCTACAACCTTATTTCCAAAATTAGTACAATAAAAACAATGACCATAAGATAAATTTGCATACCTAGGAGTGAATGATATTCTTTGTGGTGTAGTCCTTCTGAATTTGTTCCTTTACTGATCATGATCATGATTGAAGATTCTTTGTGGCTTGAACACAGATGGTCTTCTTGAATATGTATCTTCAATATTTTTCTTAGATTTTGGTTGACCATGATTCCTTCCTTTGAGTATTTCTATATAACTCTTTCTATTTTATTCATTCTTCTTTTCTAGCAACCTAGAGTGCTTCTCTTCATTTTCTATAATTGATGTGGATGTTTATGTCTCTTCAACGTTCTTGTTGAGCTTGATGATTTTACTTCTCAAAGTGACAACTTCTTCTTCAAGATTCTCAACCTCTGCTTCTTTCTTCATTATCTAATACTTCATGACTTCTTCTTTTCTTTTCTCTTATCCAAGTTGAATTTTTAATGTGATTATTTCTTCTTCAAGTCGTTTCTCTTCTAGACCAAACTCTACCTCAAGGTGGTTTAGATCGTTAGTTCTTTCCTTAAGATGATCTGTCAATATCTTCTCTCTCATTTTTGCTTCTTCCTTATGTGCTTCTATGTTGGCTTCCAAATACTTCTTTTGATATTCAAGATTTTCTTCAATATTTTTGGCTTCTTCTAGCTGAGTTCTTAAGTTCTCGATGACCTATTGGGATTCTTCAAAAATGTGAACACTTTCCTTTTGTTTCATCAATTCTTTCTTGAGTGACTTGTTTTATTCTCTTAGTTCATCTAAACACCAATTAATTCTTCTTCATAATTTTCTTCCTTTTCAATTAGTTTTTCTGTCTCATTTCCTTCATGGCATTTTATTTCAAGATGTCCACGTTTTTCAAAATTAAAGGAAAACAACACACCTTTGGTGATTATGTACTCTTCATCTTCTAAATCTGTTTGACATGGTGAACATAATTCTTCTTGATCTATATCTGCATCTTCTTTGGCATTTTATCAATTTGTGATGGGTGAAGAATATATGTCATGTAACTTATCCCAAAGTTCTTTGGCTGATGAACATTTACCAACCTTTTCTCTTATCAGATTAGGTAATCCTTCCCAGATGAAATCCATTGCTATTTTGTTATTCTTCTTTAATTCCTTCTTGGCTACAGTCTTTGCTCTTTTTGAATTATCATATCCTATAACAACTGATATCCAAGTATAATTTCCTTGTTCCTATAAAAATACTTTCATCCTTCTGCTCCACATATCATACTTAAAAACATTTTGACCATTAAACATTGGTACTCCATTTTAAGAATAATCCATGATCTCCTTCCAGTGGTTAAACTGTTTCCTGAAGGAACCTTCTCTGATACCAATTGTTGGATTACTCAGAGGGGGTAAATCAGTAATAGAGGAATTCAATCCTTTTTAACCACAATATGAAAGTGTTATATCAATGTAGCATTATCATCCAATATTTGAAGAGTAAATAAACAATGAATAAATGAGAATTCATGCACATACACAATACACTAGTGTTTTTATGTGGAAACCCAAAGAGGGAGAAAACTAGATAATGATTTTTCTTATATGTGTTTAAGAATTAAATTCATTGGAAGAACCAACTTCCTTTGTTTTCCAGTTGCAACTAGAAGGAGGCTCCACCCCCCTAGTTTCTCAAGATAAAACCTGAGGGAATCTCCAACTCCCCAATTCTCTGGCTACAACCAGAAGGAGGATATAACCCCCTATGTTCTCTGGATACAATCATAAGGTGGCTACAACCACCTGTCCTTGCCCCGTCCAACCGCCCTGACATATAAGTAGAATTATGGAACCACTGTCACACTATCATTGTGAGATATACTACAGTAAACCTATACCAATCAACCTGCACCAAACAACTTGTACCAATAACCTAAATCATGCATCAACCATGCATAAACCTGTACCTAAATCTATAACCAACTTGTACCATAAACAAGTGCATCAACTATGCACCAACCTGTACCTCAACCTATAATCAACCTGTACCATAAACAAGTGCATTAACCATGTACCAACCAAACAACCTATAATTAACCTATACCATAAACAAGTGCATCAACCATGCACCAACTTGTACCTTGACATGTACCATGAAAAAGTGCATCAACCATGCACCAAACCTGTACAAATAACATGTTGCAACAACTTGTCCAAACATCCTATCACAACAACCTGTATCATCAATCTTATCAACCAAATCAGATCTACTCACCAAGATCAATCACCAAGACAACTCTCAAGGATGTGCATCAACCAAGCATAACACAACAACTCATAATCATCACCAAGATCAATATGTGCTTCTAATAATATACCAATACAAGTAGGCTACATCATCCATAAAACATGTGTCGAAAATACTACTAACAAGTGCCTCCAACCATGTACCAAGTATGTACCAATCATGTATCAACTACTCATTAAATATGACTCATCAAGATGTACCAACATCATCAACTATACACCTCATGTATGTGCCAACTCATCAACTACTTGTCTCAACCATGTACCCAACATGTACCTCAACCAAAATACCTCATCAATTTCATCATCCAAATCTGATTTNATTTTCATCAAACTTTACTTTAGTCTCACATGACTAATTTTGGATTAGTCAACAACCCTAACTTGAAATAATCATAACTATGTACCTGTAATGAATAAATATATAAAAATGGTACACAATGTTCTTCAATGTAATTTATACAATTCCTCCAGACTTCACTACTTGGAACCTCTCAGAAAAGGAGTTATAGAAAAAATGACATACCTTGTTGAATTATGGCTTATTCTAGAGAGCGAACTTGTAGAGCGTGACCCTCACAAAATATTTGTTGTATGGATATAAAAATTGACAAAGAATACTACAGACTATACTCTAACCAATACATTTGGTCTTACTAAATTTGGATCTGTTATGAATAAGTTATGATGTTTTTACTCGAAACACCTTGTTTAGACTAACCACAAAGCCTATTTTCCACGGAGTGTAACTCAAAAAATACAACGACCCACAAGATGAAATTTGTACCACAGATACTTGGATATGTTTCCTCAACAACCTCTCAATTTAACAGTCTGAATCATTCTAGAAAAATATTTATTGCAAAAATGGTGAGATGACTTGTAAATAACATACCTTAGAAAACATCATCAAAAGAATTAATCCTCCCTTGAATTTTGGCCTTCTTTACTTCACCTTCCCTCTAAAATTCAGCTTAGATATGCTTTGGATACCATATTCACCTATATATATTCAATATTCTCAAGTTTGATTAAAATGAGAGAGCCTTGCCTCTTATTTATACTTTCATGTAACCTCCTCAAGGGGTTACATTTTAACCATTTTAACCCACTTTCCTTATTTTAGGGTTAACACACTTCTAATTTCTCCATTAACTTTATTATTTAAATAATTTATTTTTTATTCACTTTGACTTATAGTACACTCATCACTTCACTTTATTATTTACCTTCTAAAATATCTTATAAAAATTAAACCACTTTGACCTTTTGGGGCTTCTAGATGACTCATGAGGGTTGATCTCCAACTTCACATGGCCATAACTCTCTAACCGTGACGAGTTATGTGGTGTTCCACATACCACTGGAAATGGCATGAAAATTAATATCCATATAGAATAGTCTTTCTTTAAAATATATCAAAACGCATACCATTATCCATCAAACAAACTTGGGTCCATTATCCAAACCTAGGTTCTCCAACTTCTCATGGCCATAACTTTCTAACCGTGAGGATTTATGTGATGTTCCACATACCACCGGAAATGGAATGACATGTACTATCCATATAGAATAGTATTTCCTTAAAATATATTAAAACTCATACCATTATACATGAAACAACCTTGGGTCCATTACCCAAACCTTTGTGCTACTGGAATTCGCTACCAGACTTTCTCCAAGGGTTGACATCAATCACTAATGGTTAACATAAATATAAAATATCACTCTCCAAAGGTTGACATCAATCACTAAGGGTTGAAATAAATATAAAATATCACTCTCCAATGGTTGAAATAAATGACAACCAACAATCCATACCAACTATCCATCAACCTAAGCCAATTGTCTAACACATTTCACAGCCTTGAAAAATGAATTTGTTTTTTGTGCACTTTTTACTTTCTCCTTGACGTCCATTTCACAGGTGCCTACAACTACCAAGTGAATCACTTTCATACTCCTGCTAGGGGCATCAAACACCTTATTTTATTTTCCTTTGATATGTTTGATTTCAAAATCAAACTCACTAAGGAGAGCCATCCACCTAGATTGTCTAGAATTGAGTTTTGGTTGATCAAACAAATATCTCAAACCACTATGGTCTGTCATAAGAAAAAATATTCTACCTAGGAGGTAATGCCCCCAAATTTTTAAAGCATGTACTATGACATCCAATTCTAGATCCTGGGTAACATAATTGATTTCATTCTCATTCAATTTTCTGGATTCATAGCAAATTACATGTCTTTCTTACATAAGGACTCCTTTGAGCCCTTCCTTGCAATAATCTATACACACAAGGAAGTCTATGTCTAGGTATGCAATATTCAACACTAGTGCATTGGTTAGAATGTATTTCATCTCTTGGAATCTCTCTTCACATTCTAATGTCTAAACGAATTTAACTCCCTTTCTCTGAAGGGAGGTGATTGGGAAACCAATCTTGGAAAATTCCTTTATGAAACTCTTATAGTATCCTGCTAGGCCCATAAAGGATCTAATATTAGATACCTCCTTTGGGGTAGGCCAATCCATAATGGATTTTATCTTATCAGGATCAACTTCCACTCATTCCTTAGAAATAGCATGGCCCAAGTAATGGACTTGTTTCTGGAAAAAGTCACACTTACTAAATTTAACATAGAGATGATGTTCTCTTAGCACTTGAAGCACTATCTTGAGATGTTCTTCATGCTCTTCCCTATTCTTGGAATAGATTAGGATATCATCAATGAAAACCAATACAAATATTTCAAAGAACTTACTGAGAACATTATTCATTAAGAACATAAACATGGTTGGTGCATTAGTAATCCCAAATGGCACCACCACAAATTCATAGTGACCATATCTTGTCCTAAAGGTTGTTTTGTGGATGTATTCATCCTTAATTCAAACCTGATGGTATCCAGACCTCAAGTCAATCTTGGATAAAATTGTAGTACCCTTTAATTTTTCAAACAAGACATCGATCCTTGGAAAGGGATACTTATTCTTAATGGTCATCTTATTGAGGTGTCTATAGTCTATGCACAACCTGAGTGTGCCATCCTTATTTTTCACAAAAAAGGCCAATGCTTCCCATGGAGACACACTAGATCAAATGTATCCTTTTTCCATCATCTCCTTTAGTTTTAGTTTGAGCTCAAACAACTATGGCATACTCACTTTATATGGTGTTCTAGACACTGGCACCGATTCTAGTGCAAGTTCTATTGAAAAGTCAATATATCTTATTAGAGGTAGACAATACTACATATTGAAAACTTTGTGATGATTACTTGCGACGAAAGTAACCTTTCATTGCAAAATTGAAGATAAAGAGTTGAATTTTTAAATTTTTTTTTAAATATAGCCCACATTCGTCGCTCTTGCGACCAAACCTTTGGTTATCATCACAAGAGAGACAAAACTAGATGTAAGTTACAAGAGTGAAAAGCATGAACATAGTGGAATCTCATCTCTCTTGTGATGACCTTTGGCTATCGTTCCAAGAGCGATGATTCAATGATGACCATTACACTATTTGAAAAAGTCAACATTGACCGTTACACTATTTGACAAAGTCAATATTGACTTGGTCAACGTTTGTCGCTCTTGCGACAAAAAAAATATCTATAAATATTTTGCAAATTAGTGATGTTGCGACAATCTAATTTCTATAACAACATCAGTTCAGAAAGGGTATTTTTGTGCGGAATAATGTCTCAGAATATTAGAGGTGGGAAAAGAAGTAAAGCGGGTGAAAAGGGTGATGGTAGATGTTATTTCCCTTGCAAAAAATGTTTCACTACAGGTCCCGTAAGAATTTTAATAGCAACAGATACAAAACATTGTAGAAAATATGGACACATTGATGGGGGATCAAATGAATATTGTCTCGTGGTAATTAGCTATATATTCATTATCTGTTGTTATATTTTATATTTTATATAAATAAATATATATATATATATATATATATATATATAGTTTGAATATTTGTTATATTACATACTAATTTTGCATGATTTTTTGTAATTATAAAGTTAGATTTTCCCTCTAACTTTCTGTAGAATATTGCACCAAGTAGTACTAGTAGAAATAATGTTGTACAAGCTAAGGAACATGATCAAGCAAATGAGGATCTCATGGAAGAAGATGATGGGAAAAATCAAATGATCCAAGATTTGTTTGCTCAGCCAAATGAGGATGGGAAAAATGATGGTATTTATGATGAACCTCTATTAGAAAAGGAAAATAAAGGACTTTATGAAGGCTCAAGAGAAAATATTTTCTCTGCTACATTGTTGCTAGTGAACTTAAAGGTTATGAATAATTTTACGAACACTTATATGACATAGATTCTAAGGTATGTAATGTATTTCATCTCATATACATAAATGTTGAATTTTTTTCTATTTTCTTTTAGTGTTAATTAATGTGTAAAATAAGAATGCAATTTTACAATTAATATTCTTTACATTAACTAGTTGTTTGTTATGTTGTAGATTGTTAGGTGAATTTTTGTTACCATCGTCAAATATTTTAGCTCGCACATATTGAGATTTGAATGCAATTTTGAAAGACATTGGAATGGATTATCAAACTATAGATGCATGTCCTAATGATCATATTATATATTATGGACAACATGCTTCGAAAATAGAATGCCTGCAATGTCTTATCATTAGATATCGAACTGATCAAGTAACAAAAAGGGTGCCTCGAAAGGTTCTTTGTCATATTCCCATAATTTAATGTTTGTAGCAATTGTTCATGTGTGAATCCATACCATGATTTATGGATTACAATCCACGTAAAAAAAGTGGAGAAAGTGTTGCTCGAATTCCTATCAATGGTTATGCATTTAGGTAAATTGAGGAAAAATGGGCATATTTCAAAGATGAACCTCGTAATGTTAGGATTTCATTGGAAGCTGACAGTGTTAATCCATTCAGAGAGCTTAGGTCTATTTATTTATTGTGGCCTATTTTTTTTATCAACAATAACATTCCTCCTTGAATGTCAATAAAGAGGGAGAAAATTCTCAATATAATGTTGACAATGATTGTTCTGGGTATTTGTTTACATTAATTTTTTGAATGTAACATTTTCATTTGTTTCATTTTTTTCATAATATCTTTTGTTTATTTATTTACTTATATAATATATTTTGCACATGAAGCAAATTTTGAGGGGCCCAAGATTTGTCGCAATCTCCACGGCATAACATCACAAGAGAGTCGAAATGGTCATCACAAAATGACCCAAATTTACTAGTGAAACCTAGTACATCTTCTAGAAACACATCTTTATAATCTCTTAATATGGGATGGTCCTCTAGGCTTGGTTGATTGTCCTCAACAGAGTTCACCACCTGTATTTCATACAAAGGGCATCCATTTATGAAATACTTCTTCACTTGAAGGGATGATCTTTGTCTGTCTGAGATAGGATTTTGAATCCTTGTAGGGTCATATTTATTCCTTATTCATCTTCACACTCCAACGTTTTATTGTAACAACCCAACTTGGTTTTATGGGTATCCAACTAGTCCATGCCAATCAGTAGGTCATAAGATCCTAAAAGAATCATATTTAAGGTTTCTTGGGTGGGTAATCCATTCATAATGAATTGGAATTATGGTATGAACTCTATTAATTTTCTTCTGGTTCCAGTGGCTAGTTGTACTAGCCATGATTTAAAATGTTTAACTTGCTGCAATTTACATTTTTCAACAGTTTGAGGGGAAACATAACTCAAATTAGAACCAAGGTAAATTAAAATGGAAACTAGATGTTTGGAAATCATACCTTCCATATCCACCACCAAATCTTGGTGGTTACCTTGTCTATTATTCAAGGATGCATAAATTTGTGGAATGATCCTAGTCACATCATCAACTATGGTGGCCTCTTGGATGTTTTGTACCCTCTTTTTGTTTTGTTTCCTATGTGGGAAGTCCCTCAACAAATGTTCTTCTCCACAACCCCAACATTTCAAGGGTTCTCTCTTTGTGTTATCAGTCTTACCTGAGACTGCTCCAAAGGGTTTATTTCCACTCTAAGATGGAAAATTTTGTCGATATACACTTTTAGTAGGAAGGATGATATTACAACTTTTCCCATGGTTCTTAAATAAAGAGGGTTTATACCATTTATTCTTTAATCCCAAATTTCTTTTTTCTTCCAATCTTCATGAGGTTCTGTCTTACTCTTGAATTTCTCATAGAAATACCTTGCCTTCTATATAGTGTCTTCTAAAGTCTTTGGCTCATCAAATTCAATTATGTCCCAGAAGGGCTGAGGTAATCCACTAATGAATCATTGCATCTTTACTTTTTCATCCTTTATGTAGGGAACATACCCTATCATCACAGGGAATTTGTTGATGTATTCATCTATTGTGAGTTGTCCCAACTTGAGTTCATAGAACTCCTTGGTATTCCCATCAAATTATTTATCTGACAGATACTTCTTCTTGAACTATTTCTCAAATTGTTTCCATGACAAGTCCTTATCATGGATTCCTTTCACATTCATAAGGTCCTCGCACCAAATGGATACCTTTCCATTCAGGTTGAAAATGGCTATTCGATCCTTTAAGTTTTAGGAGTAGTCATGGACTCTAAAGTACTTCTTCAATCCAAGTAGCCAAACTTTGGCTTCTTCCCCCTTCTTAATATCTCCATCGAAAGTGGGTGGTTTGGATTTCTTAAACTCTTCAGGTTCATAGATCTTAGAATGTTTCCTCTTCTTTCTTTTCCTTTGGGAATGTGAACTATATTTGATACTAGAAGATCCCTTAGAGTTGTAAGATTCCTCACTAGAGGATTCTTTCGATGAATGCCTCTTGACTCCATGTTGGGCCTTATTTGAGGTGCTTCTCCTTGTGTGGCCAATTTCAGGGCCATGCTTTCATATCTCAGGTGGACTTTGGGTTTTATTAGTATGATGTCTATCCACATGATTGGTTGTTGGTCCATGTTGCAACTTCCTTTGTATATCTGATAAGATTTGTAGTAAAACTGGGTTAATTTTAGTTTTATTTTCCTTCTCTTTAATCATCCTTTCATTGTCATCCTTTCAACTCTGTAATTATACCATGAGGATTCTTATGGTTTCATCCAAATCTAGAGGGGTTTCCATGCCATCCTTTCATTATATTATTCCTCTCTATTGTGGGATATTTCCCCCAATTCATGGTGTGTCACCATCCTTTATGTTGTAGTTTTCCTTCGGTCCACTAACTTCTTGAGAGTTGATAAAACATTTTATGTTAGTTAATGATCTACTAGTTTATGAACAACACACAATTCAGATTTTGCAAAACATATAACAACAACAGATATTTCCATTCATCTCTTTAGTATAGGTTTAAATAATCTTCTTATGAAGGGTAAGATAGGGTGTTACCCTTTAAAAGTTCCCTAACAAGGTTTTAAGCGACTCGTTCATGAGCCCAAGCACACCAAGTGTTGTTGCTCTCTCTAATACCAATTTGTAAAACACCTGACCCCTAAGTAACCTTTCTAGGGATGGGGCATCAAAAATGTTTCCCACTTTAATCATCTTGAATCCCCTTTCAGGGGTCTCCATCCTCTTCTACTCAATCATATATTTCTAATGACTTCTACCAGGCTCAAATTTGAGCTATGGATTGCAAGTTATTTCCTCCCAAAGATCTTCAAGCATTATTAGTCTAGGAACACATGGAAACCACGTGGTTCCATCTCATTTGTACCATATCCATATTCCTACATCCATGGTGGAAGTCCATACACCTTCCAATATAATGGTGGGACTTGAACCTCATTTAACACCTAATCTAGAGGGGAGTTCGGCGTTTAGTGCTTCAACACTGAATGCCCCTTTTCCTTTTTGCATGCACATCCTTCAGAGTCCCAAAGTCTTGAAATCTTGAAGGAGCCTGAAAAATCTCCATGTGGCTACGACCTTCAGGCCTTTTGGTATATCTATGACACTGCACCCAAAACCTCTAAAGTCCCAAAGTATCAGACTCCCAAAGGGTCCACCCTTACACATGGTGGTGTATTAAATGCAGAGGAAAGGATAGGTGGGTCCCAAGTACTCCAACCACAAATAAGCTAAGTGAATATGTATCAGGGGGGTGACATGTGACAAGGAATAAATGACATGTGGACCCTTCAGTGGGTGTCATGTGTCACATTTTAGTGGGCATGGAGGGTCTACAAAACGTATGAATCTAGGTGACATGTGGCATGTCAAAAGTTGGTCCACGTCACCTTGGGTGATGTTAGCATGCCACGTCACTCCAAACTATAGCCTTTTGATTCCCTTAGATATAATGGTCGAGAAACATCCATGTAGATCTGTTGTTATATGACCTTCATTACATTGTAGATTCGACATTCAAGGGATCTTTTATGTGACCTCCTCCTTTATCCCAGAGTGGTCAATGTCTGGCTGAACATAGTCTAGATATAACAGCCAGGAATAAGCCTCCAGTGTCCTCATATCTACAACCTACATGACTTTGTGAGTTCATCATTCGTAGGGTTCTCTCTCTTACCACCCCCTTTCTCCCAGAGTGGTCAACATCGAACTAACCAAAACATGGATCCAAATAATAGGAAGGATCCCGAAGAGTCCCTAGATATACAGTTTGTGTTAGTTCATAGCTCTGACCTTCGGGGTTTTGCATTATAGAAGATCTGTTTTCTCGAAGTAGGGCGTTGCCAATGTGTTGTACGTGAGTCCCTCCACTGATTAATCGAACGGTTAAGAGGGGTTCTCAATGGACCCCCCCCCCTCTAGATCCATGTCTCACATAAATTCGTGACTCCGACATTCAGGGAATTTGGTGCCATGAAACCTTTGTTCTCTTGAAGTAGTCAACAACAGATTGACCTCGACATAGATCCAATGACCATGGAGACTCTGGAGTACCCTTGGATCTGTATCTCGTGTTACTTTTTTATTGGTAAGTGGGTCAAGGTTTAACGGTGGGACAAGTCCATCTGTCACAGTTTAGGACACCGCCACACATCGATTGATCTTGTGAGTAACCATAGAAACAAGCTTCCTTCAACTAGTTTGAAAGTGGTAAGCTTGTAAAATCCCGGAGCTCCAAACTCTCAGATTTCTGAAGCCATAAATGATTAGCTCCTTTCAGGCCTAGCATAGGGTTCCCAAACCTTGGTCATATGGGTCCTCAAATAATTCTCGTGGCTACATTCTTATCTCTTAGCCATGAATTGGCTAAGGCCATGGACATGATTCCTCGATCACACAGGTGAAGGGTCTAAAGGAAGCACCTTCTTCCACAAAGTTTGAACTTGGTATTCCAACGAAGGTAAATTAGAGAGGTCAGTAGGACTTAATAATTCAAGTTAACCCTACCTCAACTTTCTTTCACACTCATGGCCCATAAATCTCTAGTTGTTAAGATGAGGCAAACAAAAGACCATTCAAAATAATTGGTTCACATAAAAACAATAAATATTTCTACTTTAATTCACTCAATCCATAATTTAGTCATAAACATGCATATTCAATCATCATTTCTATCTCAATACACAGAGTATGAAGATACTTATCAGAAACCAAAAATCGTGAAATGACTACTAAAAGGGGTGCATGTTTCCACCCAACCGTAGGCACAACCACTCCTGAACAAATTTACCACTGACCACCCCCTAGCTAGAACATGATGCTCTAAGAGAGACTCTTTCTTATTTCTCAGTGATATTTAGGGAAGGAGGTTACTCTCCTCCTCCCACAAGGTCTCAACAAATGGTTTTTCTTTGTACCAAGCAAGGGGGTCTGTAATGAGTACTTCCACAGTCACTAGTCAGCCTTGTTTATCAGCTTGGATTGAAAAAATGCTACCAGTAGCTTCTTGCGCCCAAAAAGATTTTTTTTCTCAGTTCTCCTTCGAACCAAAGAGCTACAAGAACTCTTTTCTCTTATGGGGATTGTTCTCTCGACTCTGTTTCCTCTTAGATCTGCCTCTGCCCCCCCCCAAATTACTTCCTTTATTGTCTTCCTCAACAATATTGTGTGGGCATGAATCCCCAACTCGTGGTTAGGTCTGGAATCCTTACATATGGGTACTCTTCCCCATCCCCTCATTAACTCTAGAGGATGTATTTTCCAACCACCAGCCTAACTGGTAATTCTTTTATGGGTCAGAGGACTATTCTAGGTCTAAGAAATTAAATCATGTAAGCAATTGGTTTGGTGGAGATCATATCAATCATTTTTGGTTTCCCTCACCATCTCTTTCATAGCATCATGATATATCTTGGAAGACCCCCCCTTTCAATAGTTATGCAACATTATCCATATTTAATTAATAATAGAAATGCATACATTATCTTTTATAACAAAAGGTTCATCAAATCCAACATTCACACATATTTAGTATGCCACATTCTTTTGGAAAATTATAGTTATATTTACAAGCTGGGGAAAATAGGGGTATTGCAACTACTATTATGAATTATTAGTCCAATGCACCTGCAGGACAAGCTATAACATTGGAATACATAAGGAAAGCTATGTTAAAGGAATTCCAAAAACCAAAGTCTGATTCATAGTGTATTACAACACTAAAAGAGATTAAGCAATTGTAGAATGAGTCAGTATGGGATTTTGACCAAAGATTCAAGATACTGATGGATCGATTGGCCTTCCAAATTCCTAATGAGAATCATAGAGAATGGTTCATTGGAATATTATTACCACATATACGATGCCACTTGACACAATAGAATATTACATCACAGTCAAAAGTGCTAGAGATCTCCATGAAAATCGAGAATCCCCTGTAGGTGAAAATGGCACAAGGATGGCTCAGGTTTAGTCATAGTTAATAACTTTGACAATTTAGTTATAGGATCTTTCAAAAGGAAAGGAAAAGAGCGAATAAGTTTGGTGTGTTACATGCATAATGGATGGTCATCATAAGAACAAGTTTCCAACCTTTAAAGAGTATTTTGCTACATGAGCCCTGAATCCATTGGAACTAGGAGGAGTATATTGCAAAATATGCAGAAAAATGGGTCATCACTCGACTGCATTGCCTTTGATGCATAAGTATCATAGAACTACCAAGAAATTATATTGTAATTTTTTTACGTCAGTAGGACATGATGAAAAGGAATTTTGTGCACTCCATCTCATGAGAGAACGCACCGCGGATGCATACAAAGTTCAAGGGGAAGAAGGACTAGAAGGAGGTGTACCAAAATATAATACTTTGATAGGATATAGTTAAGGAGGAAGAGGAGGATTCATAGGTCAGGGAAGAGAAGGATTAGACAGAGGAAGAATACTGATTATATGTTATAACTGTAATCAGCCTGGGAATTTTGTGTAAGATTGTCAGAATCCTTGTACAACATGCACATACTGTAGATAGTTGGATCATACGATGGAAGAATGTATGTAGCTGATTACAAAGTGGTAGGAAAAGAGGAACCAAAATTTTTAGATGGTAGTAGTAGAAGAGCACGACGATTGACCAAGGGTAGCAACAATTACACGTGGAGGAGAATGAAGAGGAGTTGATGCTACATAACAAGGCATTCATACTAACCAGTGGGTCAGGAAAGTAGCAAAACCTCCTCTGACATTTGAACCATGAAGAGAGAGAGAAACATACACAAAATAAAGGAAGGATCTATTATAAATAGAATGGGTAACAACGACTTCGCAACCTATGTATTATAGACACCTATGTATGAGATGCCTCCAACCTATGACCACTCAATAACAGAAAGGACAATTGAGAAGTTAAGTAATCTTAAACATTTATTAAATATTTTTTCAGAAATAATGAAGAATGAAACTGTATTGAATATACTGTGCGAGATGATCAACCAGTGTGCATAAGATAAAAAAGCACCTAGTGCATAGTGAGTAGTTAACTAGGTACAGTGTAAGAAAAAGACAAATAGGGAATTCTGACATAATGCATAGGTAGGATATTATGATATGGATAATGTCATCTTGGATCTGGGATTTAATGTGAACATCATTCCCAAGTAGACATGGGAAATGATGGGAAAACCAAAGTTGATCTGGTCACCAATTCAGTTTAGGTTAGCAAATCAACACAATATTGTCCTGACTGGAATACTAATAGGGGTGAATGTTAACATTGATGGAGTGTGCAAAACAACATATTTTGAAGTAATTTAGATAGTGGATGGTAGAAAAACTTATCTAGATTTTCTTGGAATCAATAAGGATTTTAATAACTAGGCCATTATTGATCTGAAAAAGAGACAAATGATCTTTGAAGTAGAATACTTGAGAGTTGTTGCGCCATTAGATCCCATAGAAGGAGGACGATATGTGGAACCGACAAGGGGAAAAGAAATAAATAACCTTTACATTATGAACACGTGGATGGATGACTATATTAATCCTACTACTGAAGGTGTAATCAGCTGGCAAAATATCTGTTCTTGCACATCAAATTTAGAAGAAGCCTTGGAAAATTAGCAACTGAGGTTACATGAGGTTTCTACAAGGAGGTGTGCCCATATCACCCGTGCATTGTGTTGTATTGGAGATAAGGTATGTGATCCTACAAAGTATGATGGACTAATAGATGTATATAGTTTTGTAAAAGAATTTGAATTGAAAATACCAGATCAACATAGATTTCTAGCTTTAGATATTGCATTGAAAGTGACTCTTGCAAGATGGTGGTTTGCACATAAGGATAGAGTAGATAATTGGAATCAATGCAGAAGGAGGTTACAGGTCAGGTTCAAAATAGAAAATGAATATCCTATGAAAAAGTGTATTGGGTTAATTTGTCCTATAGATCACCTCAAACAGTGTGTCGCGACATGGAGATCAACACTTAAGAAGGAATGGATGCACTTGTTTGTACACACTCTGGACATGATCCCAAAGAAATGGTATTTTGAACTTGAATAATATGAAGGAAAAACCAATTGGGAATACTTGACTCGCAAATTTAAGGTAACTTTCAAGTTTGAAGATGGTACCCCTTTAGTAGACATAGCTTTGTAGATTATCAAGACCAATATATTTACACGAGAAGATTCAAAGATACCAAGAATTTTATGTAGTGCCCTTAGATATTTTGGTTGTTCAAGAGGTTTTGGAATTCTATAATGTTGCTAGAGAATACTGGGAGGATAAAGACCCAAGGAATTCGTAAATACCAAAAATTGAAAGAGAACACATAATAGAGGGTCCAGAGCTTGAGTTTGTTGAGTATGAAAATCCATTGAGAAGACATAAGGTGAATATTGGTACGAAGGATAATCCCAAGTTCAAAAACATTGGAGATTACTAGAATGATGAAACTGTTGATAATATTGTTGATTAATTGTGTGAATACCATGACCTTTTTCCGACTACATTCTCATAAATGTGAGGGATTGTTGGGGAATTAGGGGAGATGAAGATTCCTTTGAAGTTGGATGCCAAGCTAGTGAAGTAGAGACCATACCGATTGAACTCGGTATATAGGAAGAAAGTGAAAGAAGAAATATATAGGATGTTGGAAGATGGGATTATTGAATCTGTCACAGAGTCAGAATCGATCAACCCGATGGTAATTTAGGACAAGAAAATACATGGAATCATAATTTGTGTGGATATACAAAAATTGAATGATGCTTGCTTACATGACCCATTTCCTACCCTATTTACAAATGAAGTTTTGGAAAATGTAGGAGGACATGAAGCTTACTCAATTACTGATGGATTCTCCGGATATCACCAAATTAAGATTGTGCAAGAAGATAGGCATAAGACAACATTTTTGATAGAATGGTGATGTTATCAGTATACAATGATGCCTTTTGGATTGAAAAATGAACCAACAATATTCTTTTGAGTTGTTGTCCCAGATTTTAAAGAGTTTATTCATAAATTCATAGAAGTATATTTGGATGATTGGATAGTGTTTAGTTTGTTAAAAGACCATGTTGAAACTATGCACTTGATCTTGGATAGATGTAGACAACTTTAGATTTCTTTGAACTTGAAGAAGTACATTTTTTGCACACCATTTGGTATCTTGTTGGTTCATGTAGTATGTAAACAAGGAATTTTGGTTGATCCTGTGAAGATTATAGTTCTTTTTTATTTCCCACCACTTACATCAATGTGACAACTACGAGCAACATTGGGTCATATGTGATAATACAAAACATTTATTAGGGGATGCACGCAGATCACAATCCTGTTGAAAAAATTGTTGAATAAGGGGATTACGTTTTTTATCCAGGTGGATATCGGTGTCCAGCTACTTATTCCACTGGATCAAAGAACATTTTTCATTTTGGTAGTTTTTCCTAGTTTTTCGAGTCCTAAACTTTTGGGGCCATTTTGAGGCCCTAAACAATGTTTTTTTAGAGCAACATAGTCACATTATAAGCTTTAGCCAAAGTGTGACAAAAAATGTTTAGTCCTCATATAGTTCTTTCCAATGAGCTATCATGCACCTAAAATGTAGATTGTATGCAAAAGTTACGACCCTAGGAAGTTGATGAACCAACTTACCCCATCGGGGCCCACATGAGTTTTGGTGCTTCATATCCTCGGGTTAGGTTTTTGGATGTTTAGGGTTTTCTCATTTATTATTTATGTTAAAAATACCATTGGAGCCTCATTGTAACCATCTTCTTGCAAATGAGCATAGCTATCACATCTCTTCTTGGAGATAAGTTGCCACCATTCAAGCAAGTTTGTTTTAGTCTACTTTTTTACAGTTTCAACATATTCTCTTTATTAATAGAAGTCAAATTTTACTGTATCTTTGTGTACTTCTTTTCTATACATATGTATTCCATTTCGTTCCATTTATAAATCTAGATCAATGGTATCAGAGAAGTCTACTCTTTATTTGTTTCACTTTGCATGTCTCGAATGAGGTTAGGGTACAAGGATTTGGGACTCAAAGTGGTTGAGCCCTTGCAATACCATCCCCGCTAGTCACAATGACCTCCCATGGTGGAAGAAAAGAGAGAAAATGGAGAATATGATCCTTTTAAACTATTTCTCAAGGAAGCCCTCACGCGACAAAGGAACGAGATGATGGATATCTTTTCACAGATCCTTCGATGGCTGCCAAAAAACAACGCATATTCATTAAGTGGCCACACTACCCCCTTCAAGGTACACATCAATTTTGATATCCCATTATTTGAAGGAAAAATAGATGCAGATGTTGTATATAAATGGTTGAATATGGCAGAAAGGTATTTTTCAGTCCATAATTTTTTCAATAGAGAAAATATTACCTTTCCACTCCTTAAGGATGTCCCTCATGTTAATGATATCACTTCTTGGAGGTCCGATTTGGGAGGAGACCTGAAGCCTGGGAATCTACAAAGCTGAAGGAAGTCAAAATCATATGTTAGGACCAAAGGTACACCTACTAATCTTCCTTCTTCTCTTTTGTCTTTCAGTTTATATAGTTTTGGGGTAGCTTAGGAATAGAATTGTCTTTTAAGGGAAGTCAGTGCTCTTCCTGTACCTCGACCCAGTATAGTAGTAGGGGGATTTTCCCCGCTAGCAAAATTGGTGACTCAAATGGTCATGTCCCAGTTAAATGGGGTTTACCGCGATTACGATCCCACTCTTCACCAGCGATTCCTTAGGGTACGTCTCTTAGAAGGATATTTTGATCAAATTACTTATATTCATGTTCCTAGGAGATCTAACCAATTGACTGATACATTAGTTAATCAAGTATTAGATTGGCATGTTGCTAACATGTACAAATAAAACACACACATACACATGTAAATACATTTGTGAAAATTCCATCCATAAGATAGAAAAGATGTATATATATATATATCCAAAAAATAATGTCATGAGTACAAAGTGGGAATTAAATCCTAAAAAATAGTTGGTATACATCATTTGGATTAAGCCCTCAATACATAGTACAAAAAGTTCCCTTGACACATAAGTGGTCAAACACTATCTACGATCTAGGCCTATTGGCCCTACTATAGAGGACTATAGTGTTCGCAAGATACTGACATATCTGGACTCAAGTCTTGGGCACCCCCACTACATGTGGCTGCATATCCGGGGGAAGATCCTTGATCTCTTCCATGGGTACTGGATGATTGAGAGCCATGAAGTTTCTCTCAAATAATTTTGATCTAGATCCACTATGTATTTCTCACGGATACACTTTATATATACATTTATATTACATGGATCTGCAATATACTTGATCAGAAGCCATGATTAGTTCATCCCAAGCATGGGTATGCCCGCCTCAGAGAAATTATTATTTTTTTGCAAATGATGACCTCCCTAACTTTGGTCCCGAGCTCACTCGACTATGTGCCTTCCCATTGGTAAAGATATTGTAATTTATTTCGGCCATCAATTTCTCTTATGACCTCACACATTAGGGGGCATCTATTATAGTCCAAAAATTCCCTACCTATGCATACATGGCATTGGACTTTCCACTTACACAATTTTCCAAACTACTATTGAGGATCCTTCTTAAAAAAAAAACATTTTTTGGAACATGTACGCGCTCTGCTGAATTATTGTCTGCATACACACTCTAGCTACATACTAGACAACCCACATACATATGAGATATTCATGCTAAACAACACACATTTACCTCCAAAATTTGCAAAAATATATAATTGCAAGGAATTCGGAGGAGTTTACAGGCCATCAAGGGTTTCTCAACCATTTTACCCATTGTAGCCCATCCCAAAAATGAATAACCATATTTTTCTCATACAAAAATAGGTCTTGGGGTCCCATTTACATCATCAAGCAATAGAACAAAGAAACTCTGCCAAAATCCCTTCCCCTTCTAGCCCAAATTTTGCATCCTTTTCTGAGATTTGGCCTCAAAATTCTCCTCCAACCCTTTCTCCTTATATAACCCTTTCCCTTTTCCCAAAGAGATCAATTTTTTGTGAGAGGAAACATGGGAATTATGCACTTGGAGTAGAAATAAGAGGATCCTAGACCTGGTTCATGGATCATTTGTCGATAAGAAGGTTGTAATCTTTCTAATCTTCATTTTGAATAAAATAGTTCTTTCCTTTCCCAATACATTGTGTCTTTATATCTTTATTGATTAATGCATCTATGCTTATATATGAATATTGAAAGTAACAAATAGAGATTGTATATTTGTAGTATTGTTTTCCCAAGTGTTCTTCCAGGTCAGCTTTGGGAGGAGACCCACAGCCTAGGAAGCTACAAAGATGAAGGAAGTATACCTCGGACATTAGGACCAAAGGTACACCTACTAATATCCCTTCTTGTATTTTGTCTTTCATTTTAGACAGTTTTGGGGTAGCTTAGGAATAGAACTGTGTTTTAAGGGAATTCAGTTCTCTTCTTGTACCTTGACCCAATATAGTAATAGGGGGGTTTTCCCCGCTGGCACTAGAGAACCAATCTCATGAAGGAAAAAACTATCTCTTTCCTACGTCTCAATTGTAGCACTGTCTGCTACAGAAATCTAGGGGTCTTGAGCTATACTAAAAAATGAACCACCACGTTGATGTTATGCCACTCTAATTATAGTCGTCTGACCACCATTCCCACTCTGCATACAAAATATGTATTGCATCAAAAGATCACATCCACTATCGAGGATCATACCCATCCAATGTATCCCAACTCTAAAATTAGACATCATAGATAAGTATATATGGCCATCAATGGATAGGGAATCCACCACACCTCGTATCCAAGTGTCAAATGGAAAATTCCTAATACCCCAACACCCCCGATCTAATGCAATATGTTAGCACATAATCTCATATGCGAGGTGTTTTCCTATAAAGTGTTTCCTTCAGCGAAAAAGTGGAAAAGAATGGGTCAAAAACCCACTTATCCTAAGT
>JASDQU010010713.1:0-53969 GCA_032191745.1 Picea mariana
CCAATGAACATTAATTTCTAGTGCTAAAAAAATTGAGAAGAAAACCTTATATAATAATTCACACAAAAGTGTGTTCCAAAATAGATGATTTTGTAACGGTCCTCCGTTACAATAACCAATTTTTTTTTGTTGCATTAGGAAATATACATTGCAATTAATAATGACAACATTGACATATTATCCGACATATTAATGAACCATATTAACACATTAACAACTTGCACGACATAAGAAGGCACAACACTGCAGTGAATAACGATATATATATTGACGCATTAACACAATAACCAACAGCCCATAACCAATGCATTCTTTAAATAATGACACTTCACAACATAAACCATAAATCACTCAATTCGTCTCATAAGGAAAATCATCAGTGAACATCAAGATAATTCATCGTAGTGGCGGGTCTAATCTAATCTACTCAATCCATCCTTTAGGAAATGATTAAGTGAAATTCGTACAAGGTAGAGCTACATAAAAATTAAGAATCATAAGTGTAATTACAATCAACAAGTCTAAGCTAAACTCATGTCTAAGGGATCCATAATAAGATCAATCATCACCCGTCACGTAAGTACATCATGTTACCTTACACATCCAACTAAGCATAAAAGGAGATCAACAATGCTTAAACAATACAATGATTTAACACGCTACCCTTCATCATGTACCCAATTATAAAACTAATAAAATCAACATAAGTAATAAATAAGAATTCGACAACTTACATATCCATTAAAGAAATTCAAGGAATACCTTAACTTATTCTTCCATAAATAAGAGTACATTTACCTTTCTCAAATTCATTAAAGGGATTAAAATTACCAATCTGCTGTAACAATTAATAGATAATTAGATGTTAAGCTACATTCCGATTTAAGAATCCAAAGGAAGAGTTCTGGAATTTATTCCAACCCCTGAACCTGTGCAAAAACGATTCAGTTTTCAATCCGAACCTTAATCCGGTCCTCAATCCGAAACTTCATTCGGTCCTCCATCCGGTCCTCCATCCGACCCTCCAAACGAAACTAAATTTCTGGGAAATTTGAATTTAAAAATTACAGGCAACGGATCGATTTCTGAATGGTTAAGCCTTCAGGGAAGGACCAGGAAATGATTGCAAAGACATTCAGGAGGTTAAGCTATGGTTATATACCCAACTTCATTCTTGAATTAAAAATACTTTGAAATTAAAATTCAGAAAATAAAAGTAAACATAACAGAATCGCTCAATTAAATTCATAAATTGTTTTCTAAAAGACAACAAGGAAATCCACAACTACGGAGTTGAAAACCGAGACAAAAAGACTAAAGAACAAATTCAGAATCTTCTACAGGTTTGGGCAACATAAATCCCCAATTTCATTTTCTAGGAAATGATTGACAAAATCTTAAAATTTAATCAAACAAGTGGACAACACTCATAAGACCCTACATGCAATAAAAGCAAATTACAGTATGCCTACAACGAGCCAACAAATATCAGTTCCAAAACTGATAAATCTATCATGAACTTAATTTAGTCCTTTCAATAAATTATGCGGGGACCCAAAATAGATCCCAGCAAGCATAAAATTTGGCAACGATCGCATATACAGTAAATTTGTTTCAACCACTGAAATGGAAACTCTCCAGCTTGGAATGAATGCATGCACAGTGAATTTGTTTGGTGCTGGGCAAGTTTAAGATCCAAAACTTGTGTAAATATGTAGAGATCTATCCCTGGTAAACGCATAGTTATTAATGACACTCAGAAAAATTACGATGAAGGAAGCTAGGCGAATTTTAATTGCCATACTCAGAGAAAAATCAAGGGAATAAAATTGTCAAGAAGGAAATGAAATATGGGTGATTTTAAGTGCCCAACGTAGAGAATAAACCAGGAATAAAAACACCAGGAAGGAATAAATACAGGGTGAAATTAAAATTCATATCAAGTTGTGAGTCAAGCTTTCACCACGAGTTGATTCCAGTTAATCCAATAAACACAAAATCTTCTTAACAACATAACGAAATATAAAAATGAAGTTCTCAAAAAAAATGAGCATTGCATCTAGATTTGCTAAGACATAATTATCCTCAGAACTATACAGGACATGGGTAACAGAAACATAAATCAAATTTTAAAACTCAAAGAAAAGGGGCTTGCAAGGGTCGATAGTTCACTAGATTTTTTCCCAACCCAACTCTACACAAGGCGCTAAGGACCAAGACATGAAACAAGAGTTGCATGCCAACATTTAGTCATTAAATTGGTGCACCTCCTAATCCGGCATTCCCTCTGGTCCTGGATCCGACATTTGATCCGACCCTCAGTCCGACCCTTGATTTGGACCTTGAAACATTTTTTTTTGAAAAAAAAAAATTGAATTTACAAGTACAAGCAGCGAATAGCTTAGGAATGGTTAAGCCTCATGACCAGATAGTAAATGAACACAAAGGTGCTCAAGAAGTTCAAGCTAATGTTGCAGCCCCAAATTGTTCCACAAAATAAATACCTCGAAATAAAAACATTAGAAATTAAACATAAACACAAAATTTTATGGGTTTGTATTCTAAGGACATCATGGGAAATATAGCCATTACAGAGTTGCAATCCTTACAACACTTAACAAGTTGAAAAATCCCATAAGCTTTACATGCTTGGGCAGCGTAAGGCCCCAAACACTTATGTGAGCAAGGCAGTAACGCAGAGGGTTTATGGCTGGAAAAAACACAGAGCTGAGGGAAAAAGGAAAACATTCTCAGAGATGTGGAAACCCAAAGGTAGAGTTTGGATGGGAATGCTATCTATAGTTGGGAAAGGTACAAGAAGAAAAATGAAAAGGGAAGGGAACCCATAGATTCACACACACAGATCCAGAAAACCATTACCATTTCATAAACATATAATTTCTACATAAAAAAATATTAAACAATTTACAACAAAAACTTTTAGACATGTGTACCATAACCGAAGGGCGAAGAATCCGAAGTTGTTGTCCCGTGCTTGTGCTCCATCCAGATCCTCGCTTTCTAATCGTTGATACCTCATTGGTACCTCCCAACCAACGCTAGGGGTACTCTTCTTACCCCTGAGCCCCCTGAGCCGCAAAGGGGCCAAGAACACAATCCATAGAATAAGCTAGCTCCCAGCTCACCTCGCAAGGTCGAGCTCCCACTCTCTATCCAAGATGGGTATCCCAACTCCCACAAGAAAAATCAGTCAAGAAAAATACGGAAGCATAACCTTGCTTGCCAAAAATTGATCCCATTTCTCTTCTCTGCCTTATTTTTTATAGATTTCTCTTAGTGACCCTTCCATTTGCAAATTAAATTAGTTTTATTAAAAATTAATTAGGAAATATTCTCCCCTGTACACTTATCACCCAATCCCTTAGTTGCATCAGAAATTCATTTAATTAATTAAATTAAATTTGCTAATTTCCCTCACCCACCTAAAAACATTCATAAAAATGCTCCTTGTTGTCTCTTTATTCCCTCAGTTTCCTTTAATGAATGACACCCTTCTTAAATCTTAGTTGAGTTCATTTTAGGAAATTTCTCTAGACTAGATTCCTTCTATGTTCCACATTCCTTTTGCATTTAAATTTCCTTTTTGTCTAAGCTCTAATTTAGCAAGTTTTGCACATAGACAACAATTAAAGTTTTAGATAATTTAATCCTCCTTTAAATTATAAATTTAACTTCCCCCCTTTTCTTTTCTTCATCCCCCCTTTATTAATTGTTTAATTAATTTTTTTAGTCCTCATATCCTATTTAGACCTAGTCTTTAATTTAACTAGGCTTAGCGAATTTTTAAGGGATAAATTAAAATTGATAAAATTTACTCATACATAATCAATTTAAGGTTGACCATGTCAAGGTAAGATATTGTTTTCTAGGCACCTAGGTTCATTGACTCACCTATTTTTAAACATCGTGACATGCCCTTCAAGATGCACTACGTGCTCCAATGGTGCCACTCGCCTTCATTCCAGTTTCATTTATGTGACGTTCCCTTCAAGACGCATTACGTGCTTCAAGGGTGTCACTCGCCTTTTGAGTGATTTTGGTAGACGTCAAGCCCTTGGAATCAATACTCCATTAGGTGACCTTGTGGGAGACTAAGGGCCTCTAAGGAATAAGGAACCTACCTTATTGCACACCCCTTAGAATCTTTGTGAGCTACTATCTCATTCTTCCCTCGCGACATTGTGGATCTCTCGAACTAGGTAATCATTAACCTATCGTTCGAGCCACGGCAGGAGTGCTATTAGGTTGTGGTAGGGTTGTTGTCACACCTCTCCCTCAATATCTTTGGTTGTCGTGCATGACCCCTTTACTCCAAATGTGAGTCTTATTAGCAATAAATCGTCAGCCTACATCCATCAATGAAACATGTCAGTGATCCATAAACAACATCACAATATACCCAGTCATATGTCACATATGCAATAACAAAAATACTCAAACCATATATAGTCCACTCCCTGACTCGATCCAGAGTCCAAGGAGGTCCATTGATGCCATCGACATCCTCAATAAATCAAGAGTCTTGCACACTCAGGAGAAACCAGTCAATAACATCTATCTATACATAATCATAATATAACATCATAATCCACAGTCTCATCATCAGAATCCATAAGCGAAGCAGTTAGTCATATAATGAATGGGATCACTTGCACGCAAGTGTCCTCAAAGATAAGTCACATTAGGTGCACTCAAGAGAGGGATGTGCCATACACCCCCTCTTGTTTTAAACTTTGTCCCGAAGTTTCGCAGTATACAAGTGTAGAAATAAGGTATCTAACAATATCTAAATGTCTAGCTATCAAACAAAAAGGAAACTGCTGACGCATATCATATCCGTCCTCCCAGGTAGTCGAGTGTGGACTATAATTGTCCCACTGGACCTTGACCTGATCGACAGTTCGACGCCATAGCTGTCGAATGCGATGGTCCAGAAAGTGTATTGGTTGCACTGTGAGCGCACCCTCTCCCAACATCCGCTAAGAACTCAAGTCAATCATGTGTGTAGGATCAATGTCCTAAAGTCACACACATATACAAGATAAAAATCACGCAACACCTCAAATAATGAGGCACGACTAGCCATTAGGCCCTTAATAATTATGGCCTTGCGATGCGCATCGACAAAACCCTTATGTCGATCTTGCGCTTCTTCCAACCCTTTTTCTTATCATTTGTACTTGTTCTTCCGTTTCTTGGATCGCTTCTAGTCCTACCAAGACCCCATCCTCGAGTCTATCCCATCTCAAGGCGTTCGATATGGTCTCCCATAGAGGAAATCAACGGTGCCATCTTAACGGTACCTTGATGGTTGTTTTTGCACGTAAGCACGACCAGCGACAATAACTATTCCCAATGTTTATGTTGGTCCCAACACACACATATGCAACACAACCTTCTAGATTTGGTTCGTTCCTTCGATCATCCTGTCTATCTCAGGGACGTGCTGCACTAAATTCCAGTGGTGTTCCCAAGGCCTCTTGGGAAACTTGTCCAAAATCATCTTGCAAACACCGATTCCCTTATCAGATATGATTCTTTTGGTACGTCTGGCAGTATCAATATCTTGCCGATATAAACTCTAGCTATACCTGGCGTTTGATGTGTCATACGCATAGGGACAAAGGTGTGCACTCTTCATCAGAGTGTCATCTATCATGAAAATCTAGTCGTGCCTCCTTGTCATTAACGACAATCCAACAATAAAGTCCATTGAAATGACCTCCCATTTCGATTTCGGAAAAGCATATGGTTGTAGTAATCCTATCGGACATCTACGTTCAGCCTTCACTTGTTGACGTCCTAGACACCTTTCCATGTGGATAACTATGTCTGCCTTCATATCTACTAGAAGAATGAGGGATTAAGGTCTTCCCTCATCTTCGTGACTCCAAGATGAGCCATGTGCATTGCTCTATGAGCTTCGTTTAAGATCAAACCTCTCAATTTGTCATAAGGCAGTAAGTAAATTTGGTTATTATATCGCATTAACCCATTGTTGTCCACAGTAAATCCCTCAAATTTTGGTACCAACAAGGTGTTTTGTCTGATAAATTCCTTAACCTCTTGATTCCAGTCATAGTCATGCTGTACAGTTAGAATATTTTCACATAGATTCGTCCAAATAGGTATCACCAAAAACATGTGTGGTCTCCAACTCAACGCATCAGCCACTTTGTTCATTGTTATTTTTATGCAGGTAATCTCGAAGTCGTACTTGCTAAGCATTTTCGACCAATTCCTTTGTCGCGCGTTCAAGTCTCTTTGCGTAAAAAAGTGTTGTAAACCATAGTGGTATGTTTTTAGTTCAAATTTTCGTCTAAGCAAGTAGTGCCTCCACACTCTCAGGGAATACACAATGGCCACCAACTCCAAATCGTTTGTCGCGTAGTTCTCCTCATGCTTTCTTATCTTCCTTGAGATGTAAGCGATCACTCGACTGTCTTGCATCAAGACTCCACCTAAGCCTTCCTTGGATGCATCAATCCATACCAAGAATTCCTCGTCCATGTCAGGGAATTTTAGTATTGGCGTTGTCATCACATCTCCTTGAGCCTTCGAAATGCTTCCGCGCATTTCTCGGTCCACACAAACGTTTTGTTCTTCTTCTGCAATTCCATAATTGAATTTTCTATACTCGAAAAACCCTTGATGAACCATCGATAATATCTTGCTAAACCCATGAAGCTATGCACTTCTAGGACATTTGTCAACGCAGACCATTCCATAATAGCCTCTACCTTTGTTGGATTCATAGTGATACCTTCGTTGGAGGTAACATACCCTAAATAATGATTCTTCGATTGATAAAAAGAGCATTTCGACAGTTTCCCTAATAATTTATTCTCTGGTATACACTGTAGTACCAGGTGCAAATGTTCATCATGATCATCCATCGCCCGATAATATATCAAAATATCGTCAATGAATATTTGAACAAACTTGTCTGAGTATTCACGGAACACCCCATTCATCAAACGCATGAATACCCTAGGTCATTTGCCAATCAAAATGGTAAACTCGTAGTGTCTGAACCATGTCTTAAAATCGGTCTAAGGACTATCTTCCCCTTAAATCGCAATTGGTGATAACCGGATCTCTAGTCAACCTTCGAATACACCATCACACCTTTCATTTTATCAAATACTCATCTATTCTTGGCGACAGATACTGGTCTTGGATCGTTACCTTTTTCAATAGACGGTAGTAAATGCAGAGTCTCCATGAACCCTCCTTATTACATATGAAAATAACAGGTGCACCCCATGGTGACACATTTGAACGTAAAATTCCCAAGTCCAACAACTCTTCATTTGCATGGTCAACTCCTGTAACTCAGGTGTCAACATAAGATAAGGTGTTCTTTCTATCGGTTCGGTTCTAGGCTTCAAGTCGATGGTAAATTTCAGTTCTCTTTCAGGCGACAACCCTGGAAACGCATCTGGGAACACATATACTAACTCCCGTACTACCAGAAGGTTATCTAATCCTTCTGCATGCCCTAGTCGTTTAGTGCCAAGAATGCATATAACTTGCATCCTTGTGCATGTTCTTATGTAGCTTGTAGGGAAGAATGATCCTCAGGGATACTCCTTGGTTCCTTCCTACAATCACCCTTCTTTGTCCCTCATTGTTGGTCCCTCTCAACTGCTTCATCTTATTGTTGAGCATCGCATCATGCGATTCCCACCAGTCCATACTAATCACATCGTCATAAGACCTTAATATCACGACGTTTAGGTTGGACCTCATTACACTATTCCGTAGGTTAAAGAGACAATTCATACCCCTTCCTCCAACCATCTGGTTGGAACCTGAAGCCATTTCGACGAATCTAAGCTCGTCCCGTCGAATTCCTTTACCTGAATCCCTTCAATGCGATACTAGGAATAGAGCTCTATAAAGAATTGGGATCTAACAAATACTAAAAGTTTGGTTGGCGATGGTCCTTGATGCCTTGATCACAGTGGACTGGTGCTCGACCTAACAGTTATTCATCGCGATCATGAATCCTATGGGCCTTGCCCATTTCCCCAACGGTAGTGTGTCCTATTGACCCGACCGCTCTGGCCTTTTCAACTGGACAATCCTTATGGTAAGGTGGCATCTCCACATGTCCAATGCCCATCTCTAGTCCAATACTTCTGGCCCCGAAGTAGAAGTTGTTGGCCTACTAGCCTATGATACTGGTCTGTTCCACTGACAAGCCTAACTGTGGTTGTTGGCGATGATCCCTTTTAGGGTTCTTCTGTCGAGGAACATGCCATTGTAGTGTCATGAACAAGGGTTCTATATACATATCTTGATACCAAGATGTCTTTCTTGGTTGGCACCTGATGTTGTTGCGCACCAGATGTCGTTAGTCAAGACAATCTTGCATGAGTCATGCCATGACTCCCGTAGTAAAATCCTTCTCAGCTATGAGGCCTACTAGACTACATCGTGTAAAATCCGAGGAATTTAGATCCTCACCTTTATGAAAGATGGATTTAAGGCCGAACATGAACTTGTTGACCTTTAGCTTCTTCGTGTTCAAATGCGGGGCATACCAAAGTAGATCCATAAATCTGGTCTCATAATCCGTCACCGTACGACCACCTTGTCGTAAGGCATTGAACTCATCGATATGAAACTCAATGAATTCCTCTGATAAATACTTCTCCTGGAATCGTTCATCAAAATGTTCACATACACAGCTTTGACAACCATGTTTAACTGAGGTAGGAGTGTCTTCCACGAAAGAAGAGTGCTCCCATTTAATTGAAGACCACCCTGCAGACCTTTGTGCTGGAGGTCGTAACCACAAAGTGCGAAGCACATCGCCTTTCACTCCAACCATGCCTCAGCGACTGAGTCGTCCGTAGCACTCGTGGACTCAAGAACTTAAACCTCTCGAGTTTTTCGTGAATGTTACGAGTTTGGCTAGGGCGCATTGTGGACCCTCATGGGTACAGGCACCCTGGCCTCATCTCAGTACAAATGGTTAATCAAAGCCTCTAACATTCCCTAGAACGACCTTATCATACCTTCCACATCCCTTACAACAATCGAATCCTACCCAAGGACTGGCTCTTCCCCTTGGGTTTTAGACGCCTAGGGTGTGGGCGCTTCTGGAGGCGTCACGTCTCCTTCCCCAGCACCACGTTGTGAATCTTTGTGGCATCCTCTAACCATGATTACCACAAGGACAGGTTAATAATTCAATTAGCGTTGATTATTAATCAAGGGCTTAATTCAGTGGAAGGCGTGGCTATCCACAGTCGCAGGGTTGAACCCGCTCTAATACTATATGCAACGGCCCTCTGTTACGACAACCAATTTTATTTTTTTTGTTGCATTAAAAAATATACATTACAATTAATAATGAAAACATTAGCACATCATCTGACATATTAATGAACCATATTAACACATTAACAACCTGCACGAAATAAGTAGGCACAACATTGCAGTGAATAACGATATATATATCAATGCATTAACACAATAACCAACGACCCATAACCAATGCATTCTTTAAATAAAGACACATCACATCATAAACCATAAATTGCTCAATTCGTCTATACGGAAAATTATCAGTTAACGTCAAGATAATTCATCGTAGTGCCACGTCTAATATAATCTACTCAATCCATCCTTCATGTAATGATTAAGTGAAATTCGTACAAGGCAGTGCTACATAAAAATTAAGAATCATAAGTGTAATTACAATCAACGATTCTAACTTCAACTCAAGGATGATTTTAGGGGCAAAATTTCGCTCATGGGCTAATTTTCCATGGGTTTTCCCCAAAAAAGATTCACCATTCTAAAAATGATTCGCCCAAATTCTATAGGATAAAATTAGTTTACCTTAAAAATCGCCAAAAATTTATACAAACTATATAAACTCCTTAGAAATTTGAATATTTTTACAAAAATATCGCAAAACATTTATAATTGGCATATGAAGGATTAGTAAGATTCGCCAAGGTTTCTACATTTTAAAATAAATTTCCATCCTTAAAATCATCCCTAATTCTAAGCTAAACTCATGTCTAAGGGATCTATAAGAAGATCAATCATCACCCGACACATAAGGACATCATGTTACCTTACATATCCAACTAAGCATAAAAGGATATTGGCCATGCTTAAACAATACAATGATTTAACACGCTACCCTTCATTATGTACCCAATTATAAAACTGATAAAATCAACATAAGTAATAAATAAGAATTCGTCAGCTTACATATCCATTAAAGAAATTCAAGGAATACCTTAACTTATTCTTCCATAAATAAGAGTGCATTTAACTTTCTCAAATTCATTGAAGGGATTCAAATTACCAATCTGTTGTAACAATTAATAGATAATTAGATGTTAAGCTACACTTCGATTTAAGAATCCAAAGGAAGAGTTCTGGAATTTATTCCAACCCCTGAATCTGTGAAAAAATGATTCATTTTTCAATCAGAACCTTAATCCGGTCCTCAATATAGAATGTCATCTGGTCCTCCATCCGGACCTTCATCTGGTCCTCCATCCGGACCTTCATCTAGACCTCCAAACGGAACTAAATTTCTGGGAAATTCGAATTTAAAAGTTACAGGCAACGAATCGATTTCTAAACAGTTAATTGCAAAGACACTCATGAGGTCAAGCTATGGTTATAGCCCCAACTTCATTCTCAAAATAAAAAGACTTTGAAATTAAAATTCAGAAAATAAAAGTAAACATAACATAATCGCTCAATTAAATTCAGAATTTTTTTTCTAAAAGACAACAAGGAAATCCACAACTACAGAGTTGAAAACCGAGACAACAAGACTAAAGAACAAATTCAGAATCTTCTACGGGTTTGGGAAACACAAATCCCCAATTTTGTTTTTTAGGAAATGATCGGCAAAATCTTAAAATTTAATCAAACAAGTGGACAACTCTTGTAAGACCCTACAGAAAGTAAAATCAAATTACAATATGCCTATAGCGAGCCGGAAAATATCAGTTCTAGAACTAATAACTCTATCACAAACTTAATTTAGGCCTTTCAATAAATTATGCAGTGACCCAAAATAGATCCCAGCATGCATAAAATTTGGCAACGATTGCATACACAATAAATCCGTTTTAAACATTGAAATGGAAACTCTCCAACTTGGAATGAATGCATGCACAGTAAATTCGTTTGGTGTTGGGAAAGTTTAAGAACCAACAATTGTGTAAATACGCAGAGATCTATCCCTAGTAAACACAGAGTTATTCATGAAACTCAGAAAAAATTCCGATGAAGGAAGCTAGGGGAAATTTAATTTCCATACTCAGAGAAAAATCAAGGGAATAAAATCACCAGGAAGAAAACAGAATCTGGGCGATTTTAAGTACCCAACGCAGAGAATAAACTAGGAATAAGAACACCAGGAAGGAATAAATACAGGGTGAAATTAAAATTTATATCAAGCTGCGAGTCAAGCTTGCACCACGAGTTGATTCCAGTTAATCCAATAAACACAAAATCTCCTTAACAACATAATGAAATATAAAAGTGAAGTTCTCAACAAAATTGAGCATTGCATCTAGATTTCCTTTAAGACATAAATTATCTTCAGAACTGTACAGGACACGGGTAACATAAACATAAATCAAGTTTTAAAACTCAAAGAAAAGGGGCTTGCAAGGGTCAATGGTTCACTAGATTGTTTCCCAACCCAACTCTACACAAGGCGCTAAGGACCGAGACATGAAACAAGAGTTGCATGCCTCCATTTAGTCATTAAATCAGTGCACCTCCTAATCCGGCACTCCATCCGGTCCTGGATCCAACATCTGATCCGACCCTTGATCTGACCCTCAGTCTGGCCCTTGATCCGGACCTTGAAACAAACTTTTCTGAAGAAAAAAAATTGAATTTACAAATACAGGCAACAAATAGCTTAGGAACGGATAGTAAATGAACGCAGAGGTGCTCATGAAAGTGGAGTTAATGTTGCAACCCCAAATCATTCCAGAAAATAAACACCTCGAAATAAAAAAAATCAGAAATTAAACATAAACATAACAAAAACGCAAAAAATTCCAGGTTTGTATTATAAGAACAGCATGGGAAATACAGACATTACAGAGTTGCAATCCTTACAACACTTAACCAATTGAAAAATCCCATAATATTTACATGCTTGGGCAGCGTAAGGCCCCAAAAAATTCTGTGAACAAGGTAGTAACGCAAAGGGTTTATGGCTGGCAAAAACACAAATCTGAGGGGAAAAGGAAAACATTCTCAGATATGTGGAAACCCAAAGGCAGAGTTCATATGGGAACACTATCTATAGTTGGGAAAGGTACATGTAGCAAAATGAAAATGGAAGGGAACCCATAAATTCACACACACAGATCCAGAAAACCATTACGATTTCATAAACATAGAATTTCTACATACAAAAACATTAAACAATTTACAATAGAAACTTTTAGACATGTATACCGTAACCGAAGGGCGAAGAATCCAAAGTTGTTGTGTCGCACTTGCGCTCCGTCCAGGTCCTCGCTTGCTAATCGCTAAGACCTCATCCGTACCTCCCAGCCAACGCTAGGTGTACTCTTCTTCCCCCTGAGCCCCCTAAGCTGCAAAGGGGCCAAGAACACAATCCATAGAATAAGATATCTCCCAGCTCGCCTCACAAAGTCGAGCTACCACTCTCTATCCGAGTTGGGTATCCCAACTCCCACAAGAAAAATCAGTCAAGAAAAATCCGACAGCATAACCTTGCTTGCCAAAAAGTGATCCCATTCTCTTCTCTGCCATCTCTTTTATAAATTTCTCTTAGTGATCCTTCCATTTGCACATTAAATTAGTTTTATTAAAAATTAATTTGGAAATATTCTCCCTCGTACACTTGTCACCCAATCCCTTAGTTGCACTAAAAATCCATTTAATTAATTAAATTAAATTTGCCAATTTCCCTCACCGACCTAAAAGCATTCCTAAAAACGCTCCTTGTTGTCCCTTTATTCCCTCAATTTCCTTTAATGACTGACACCCTTCTTAAATCTTAGTTGAGTTCATTTTAGAAAATTTCTCTAGACTAGATTCCTTTCTATGTTCCACATTCCTTTTGCATTTAAATTTCCTTTTTGTCTAAGTTTGAATTTAGCAAGTTTTCCACATAGACAACAATTAAATTTTTAGATAATTTAATCCTCCTTTAAATTATAAATTTAATTTCCCCCCTTTTCTTTTCTTCATCCCCCCTTTATTAATTGTTTAATTAATTTTTTTAGTCCTCATATCCTATTTAGACCTAGGCTTTAATTTAACCAGGCTTAACAAATTTTTAAGGGAAAATTTAAAATTAATAAACTTTACTCATGCATAATTAATTTAAGGTTGACCATGTCAATGTAAGATATTGTTTTCTAGGCACCTAAGTTCATTGAATCACCTGTGTTTAAACATCATGACATGCCCTTCAAGACGCACTACGTGCTCCAAGGGTGCCACTCGCCTTCATTCCAGTTTCATTTATGCGACGTTCCCTTCAAGACACATTGTGTTCTCCAAGGGTGCTACTCACCTTTTGATTGATTTTGGTAGAAATCAAGCCCTTGGAGTCAATACTCTATTAGGTGACCTTGTGGGAGACTAAGGGCCTCTAAGGAATAAGGACATTGCCTTATTGTGCACCCGTTAGAATCTTCGTGAGCGATTGTCTCAGTTTGCCCTGATGACATCGTGGATCTCTCGAACTAGGTAATTGTTAACCTATAGTTTGAGTCACGACGGGAGTGATAGTGGGTTGTGGCAGGGCTATTGCCACACTTCTCCCTCAATATCTCTGGTTGTCATGCATGACCCCTTTACTCCAAATGTGAGTCTGATTAGCAAGCAATTGTTAGCCTGCATCCATCAACGAAACATGTAAGCGATCCATAAACAACATCATAATATACCCAGTCATATGTCACATATGCAATAACAGAAATACTCAAACCATATACAGTCCACTCCCTGACTCGATCCGGAGTGTGAGGAGGTCCATTGATGCCATCGACATCCTCAATCAGTCAAGAGTCCTACACGCTCAAGAGAAACCATTCAATAGAATCTGTCTATACATAATCATAATATAACATCATAATCCACAAGCTTATGATCAGAATCCATAAGTGAAGCAGTCAGTCATATAATGAACCGGATCACTTGCACGCAAGTCTCCTCAAGGATAAGTCACATCAGGTGCGCGAAAGAGCAGGATGTTATAGATTTTTTGCTTCTTGTAACTTGATCAAAACTAATCCTAAGTGGTTTAAGTTCTATTTTGATGGGGATTTGTGATGAACATTCTAATGAAACATTTTAGTAAAACTATTTTAAAAAACATAAGTACTTTAGATTAGCATACCATATTTTTCATAAGTAAAAATTATAATAGATTGGTTGAATGAGAATTTTAAGGAAAAAACCTAATACTGTATCCAATTATGGAAAACATTAGAATGACAAAAAAACAGGTTTTCTAAGAGTTAATTCTAACATATATACAAAGAAATGAATAAGAGAGCTGATAAAATGCCAAAGGTTGCACCATCTCTTTAGGAAGGTTTGTTGGTGTTTTTTTAAACTTTGAGGAATAAGTTCTTAAGAAGAAGTTCACAATCTATGCAGGGCAAGAGAGATATGTTTTTATATGTATACAAATGATTTAATGAAATATTTTTAGTTGTTTATTTTTTATTTAATTTGCTTTTTGAGTAATAGAAGGTTTTGTTAAATATATTTTTGATAGGAAGTTTGCATGATACTTTTTTAGTTTAGCTGGAGCTTGAAGAAAGAGAGTCTTTTTGTCTTTGAAGTGATGACAATGAACACAAATATGTGTATGTTGATTTCTTTTTAAAATATCAAATATATGTTTTTTTTTTGAGAAAAAAAAATAAAAAATCCACAAATGACACACTAAATAAATTATGAAATTAAAATCTATTGGTTATACCAGAATATACCAATGATTTCACACAAATAAAATTGCTATACATAAATATATGCATTCAAATATTCTTTGAAATTTGTATTTAATTACATTTTAATTCTAAAATCATAAAGAGGATGATGATTGTTATCAATCACTAAAATCAATTTTGGTATATCAAATCTTTTTTGAAATGACAAGAAATTAATTAATTTGCTTTAACATTTTATTTCTATGCTTTAAAGATTGGAGAAAAACTTTCTTAAATCTATATGGTTTTGATGACTTAACAAGCAAGGACAATCGGTAGTGTTACAAATGTATTTTGAAGTTAATATGTGGACATACATACAACATTTTAAGAGAGTGATTTTCATTCCCCACCTTCTTAGTATCACAAAGATGAAAAGTTGTTTCATCCCATGGCATTTTAAGAATTGTCCAAGGTCTTGTTTCACTATGAAGTTCATAAGAGTTTTTCTTACTTTAACAATGTTGATTTTTTTGTTTAAACTAGTTATAACAAAAAGATACTTTTGATTTTTAGATTAAGGATAATGACTTCTTTATATTACCTTCATTTTCTCTTATCCTCTATTTGTGTATTGCACCATTTTTTCCTATTTTTAATGGTATCAAAATTTTCTATGATGACCTTCTCTATTTCACAATAATTTAACTAAAACTTAACACCTTTATCTCAACTCCTTTATTAGTCCCTACCGAAGGCACAAAGGGACTATAGCGATCGATAATTCGTTGACTTCATATTAATATTTCCTTTGACTATAAATTTTCGCATTATCTGTATTGTTCGTACTATAGACATAAAAACATTATTTTATATATAAAAAAAAAAATTATATGTCATCGTCTCATTGGAGAATATATTGGAGGTCTTATTGCCAGCTTCGTTGTTCCCAATGTCGTAAATGTTTAGATATCCAAAGTTTTGAGTTTAGATGCTCCTTTTTAATTTTTATTAAATTTTTACTGAAATGTTTACATACCAAAAGTTATGAGCATGGACGTTTTTTTTAATGTTTTTTTATTATTAGTCCCTACCGAATGCGTAGAGGGATTATAGCGATCACATATTAATATATCATTTTATTATTATTATTATTATTCCTTTGTATTTGTATTGAAATGTTTACATACCGAAGGTTTAGAGCATTGACACTTTTTTTGAGGTGCTTGAATAGGCCTGACAGCTTAAATGTTTACATAGCGCGATGTACTGAAACAAGCCTGAAAACTTAAATGTTTGCATACCACGAGTCCCTTAAACAACCCGACAACCTTAAATGTTTACCTAAATAGGCTTCTCAGGGAACATTTTTCCTCGAATTTTTCCATACAATGTTGCAATGAATTTGGACAATATTGTTGTCCACCGCCAGTTGAATAGACATTGTATGTTTCATACTTCTTCTATGCTTAGAATGCAATTTGGTCATCGTTGAAGATGCATACATTGTTTACCGGTTCGGTGGGTGCTTCTTGTTCATTGGTTCATTGGTTGTTGCTTGTTGTTGTTTGGTTCAAGTTTGCAAGGTTGGGGACCTACGCCTGTGGTTGGACCCATTGGTGCTTGTTGCTTGCTTTTTTTTACTTCAACTTTGCAGGGTTGGGGTCCTGCATTCGCAGTTGGATCTATTTTTTTTTTTACTTTGCGGGTTCCAGGTGTTGCACCCACAATTCCACCTACGCTTCTGTCGTTCATCGTTTCAGAGTAAGTTTCGATACCATAATTTCATTTTCTATTAGTTCTTTGTTGTTCATTGTTTGCAGTTTGCAAGTAAGAATGTTTGATTATTTCTACTGGCATGCTCATCATATGTTTCTGGTTATTTCTGTGCTTGGGATACAGTTTGGTAATCGTTGGAGATACATATGTTGTTTATTGGTTCAGTGGTTGTTTCTTGTTCGCTGGTTCATTGGTTCATTAGGTGCTGCTTGTTGTTGTTTGGCTCGAGTTTATGAGTTTGAGGCCATGGGGATGTAGTTGGGCCTGTTTGTGCTTGCTCGCTGGTTTGTTGCTTGCTGTTTTATTTTTTTTTACTTCAGCTTTGCATGGTTTGGGTCCTACGCTGACAGTTGGAGCTAGTTTTTTTTTTTCACTTTGCGATGTTCAGGTCCTACACCCACGAGTGGACCTACAATTATGTTATTTTCTGTGTCTGGCGAAGTTGAGATCTGGTGCCTATTCCGTGCCCACCTGTCCTTCTCTTAAAATGTTCTTGTAGAAGAAAAATATGCTGAGATGGTTCTACCAAGAGTTGTGTTATGTGGATTGCAAATTGCAGTATTTAGTTTCTATGTTGTTTGGTATGCAACATTGCTAGCATAATCAATGTGTTCTGAAATACATCACACCATTTACATTTGGACGAAACCATTATCATTCTAGGATACTTCAGTGTTGACATGATACAAAATAGTGGCATAAGAAATTATTCGACAACTACATGTGCAATTACAATGTCCGTTGTCTTTTTGTTAAGATAAAACATGTGCAAAATGCAGTTATTAACCATATATGGTGAAATGTGCCCATATCAAAATACAACCTCTTTATCCTCTACATAGACTGGTGTCACCACGATACAATTTTTCTTGTACTTGAAATATGAGATGTACACCAAAGATACTGCAAAATTATATTTCCATGTCTCGAATCATATCTGGATACTTTGCTACAGAAAACCAAAAACATTTAGTTGTGGCCATGCAATTTCTTAATATGTTCTGGCTTGTAATATATTTTGGGCAGGAAAAACTTTATATAATTACAACCATGGATGGAGAAAAGCAAAGGTTCATGTTTTTAACTATATTTTATTCTATTCGTTGATTCTCATTTAGTGTATGTACATATTACTTGTTCTCCTCTGCATACCAACTTCCATTCATGTTCATTATATTTTGTGTGTTCCCACATTCAAACAAACACAATAGTTGGAGAAAACAAAGGAGCCTTAACTACAGCGGTGGGAAAGGAGATACAAAGGTACATGCTTGTAATGTTATTTCATATTTCTTTGTTTTGTATTTCATTTATTGTCTGGATATGTGTTCACCTAATTTATTATATGTAGATATTGCATACCTTCCTACATAATAACTTATCTTCATGTCCTTTGTATTTCTTGTGCCTCTACATTGAAAAAATTCAAACTCTGTTTATTTATTTTTACATGTCTTCTTGCATACTAACTTCCTTCATGTCCATTGTATTTTTCCTGCATTGCTACATTTAAAAAAATAGAGTGGCTGGAGAGGACGATGGACTCTTTTCCGCGAATGTAGAGGAGGAGTTACAGAGGTGCATGCCTCTACTCTTATTTCATATTCTAATGTTCAGTATTTCATTTATTGTCTATGTATTTGTTCTACTTGTTCTACTGCTTTGCACCTGTTTGATTGTATGTAGATACTAAGTATCTTTCTACATAGTAACGTATTCTCATGTGAATTGTATTCTCTTTGTTGCTACATTGAAATAGATATAACTATATTTCTTTATTTTACATGTCTTTCTACATACTAACTTACCTTCATGTCCACTGTATGTTCGGCATTGCTACATTGAAAGAAACAGATTGATTAGACAGGAAGATGAATTATTATATGCCACGACAGAGGGGGATATGGTACAATCTTTGAAAAGGTATACCAACTGTGCTAGTAAATCAAACATACAAAACGGGTGGGTGCATGTAATATTCAACTAGAAAACGATGATTTGGAAACAATGGGAATTTCTTGAGATTTCCCGCTTCCAAACATTTCCCTCCCCATTTCTAATTTTTCCACTTTCTATTATCCCTTTTTCTTTCCCCTCTTCTATACTTAACTTTTCTCATCTACTTTTGCTTTCTGTTTGCTTTTCTTAGTTGTCTTTCCGAAAATGTCTAGGTGTGTGGGTTGGAAAACTCACAGGTTCACATTTATAGTCATGCTTCTACCTCATTCCATACTTAGCCACTTTTTCGATTGCGGGTTCCCGGGCTCGCGGGTTCAATACCGTGCCTCTAGCTTCGGAGGTTCCGCGATATACAGATTGGTTTTCGTACCCCCCCATCACGACCTATTTAATGTTACACATTTTTGCAGTTAAAATATCTGAGGCATACAATTTGATCGTCGGGTCCTCATGTTTCCTGAATATCCCTTGATACCCTATTTCGTATTCCAACTCCTTCAACCCTGTATGTGAAATTCAGAACAATTATGGACAATATACAATGCATATGCTTATTTATTCCTTGTGATGTTCATCTACACATGCTTGCATCAAAAAACATTGGACTAGTGACATGGCCATGAGCAGTCAATCATCGCAAACATCAACAGACCGACAAAGCCAAAGGTAAATGTGCATACATTATGTTCCTCATATGTTTACCAAACAAATATCCTCAACTATTTATTCATTTATGCCATGGTGAATATGTTGATGTCATCTGCAACACATACTTTTTAGATCACAAGAAGTATCAACAAGTGCAAGCGAGACACCAAACATAGTGCAAGTTCCGCAGACTAAGAGGTCTGGTTGCAAAACTCTGGCTCCATACTTCATCCAAGTTGTGTGTCTACTTGTACATTTATGCCAAGAAAAAAGAAAACAAAAAAATAATGCAGACTACCATTCACATTATTTTCCTGTTCAAAAAATGTCACCATGTCTAAACTTGTAACACCCAAAATACTATCAATAGAGGGCTTGAACAACCACCGAACTGGACAAGTGTTCGTCGGGGACATAATGGTTGTCTATAGCACCTACTTGGACAAGGCAAACAAAACTATATCCATTATGCGTGCTGACATGACAGACAAGGAGGCCATGATGATAGTCACACTGACCATTCCCACACAACTTGTCCAGAAACATGCATAAAAGACATTGCCAGGTAATGGGATATCCATTACAAATTTTAATATATTGCCCAAAACAGTATATGACCGTGGTGATTGTGATCGGATTATATCGCTCAACGAAACAAGTATTGTGGAAAAAATTCCCGCTATTTTTTCAAAATATCGTTTCGTCCCGGACACAACTATCAGCGAACTTGCACAGAGAAACAACATTTACCCAATCAGAACCATTGGTGCAGTTGTCACACTCGTGAGAAAACTTGGCTCACAACACATTCTCCATATAAAATATGGAGAGTCAGACAACGACAAGGCAATGGTACTATTCTCCATATCCAGTTTTGTCCTTTACTTTCACATGTCTATGTACCTCGGTTATGTTACACAACTATTTCACTGTTCCATGTTGCAGCTGCAATTGTTCGACACCTATTCAAATTTGTTTTTCTCAATGGAACAACAATTTCATAAAGGGAAATTTCCACTTATGCTCTTCAAAAATATAACAAAGAAAAGAGATGTTAAAGAAAGGATCTTTTGCACAACCCAAGCAACACGTGTAGTAGAATTATGAACAGACATAGTACATGATCTCAAGAAACTAACTAGCTCTACAACTGTTGTGTGTATACATCTACAATTTCATCCTCACTTTGCTCATACAAATTTTCCTCACCAATTTTTTGCAGTTTTTCTTTTTTGTTGTTGGTGTTGTGCAGTTGTATATTATATTGTTCAATATATTAACTACTATGCTCACGTGCCCAGGTTGAGGGTGTTTTGGTTGCAGTGAATGCGTACTCGACCCCCTTCGAGCCTGTACGTTCCAAATGCAACTTTCATGATTTTGCTTCTTCTTTCATAAGTGATGATACAATTGATTGTCTGTGATGCAGTAAAAAATTCCCTTACATATATAGACATTGCCTCAATGCTGCCATCCGAACCATCGGAAGCACAATCGTGCATTGTACAATTAGACAACGTCTGTTACAAGATGTGCTTCCTGGGTTAGCAGAGTTGTCATATGAAGCATACCTATAGAAAAAGGAAAACAATGTCTACATGTTGCGCGACTTTCGTATACATAGCAAATTTACCTTGAATGAGGACAATGCAATATTGCATATTGGCTGAAAAATAATAATAATAATCATATCAAGCTTTGGCAGGAAACGAAAAAATCTCATGTGTATATGTAATTTTTTTTCAACACCCAGATGAATGTTCGCCAGAATCGAGTTCCTTAGAGTTTACATCTATGGTTGTAAAATTTTCTTTCTAGAGATTTTGTCTCTTTTTGTGCACTTGAAACAACAAGGAGAATCTAACTACAAATGCAATCGATGTTGTCATTTTCATGTTTTTTTGCATCTCCCAGTAAGAATTTTGAATATTTGTTGGGGTTTGCAAATGAAAAAAAAAATTGTGGCTGGTTGTGGATTTGTTGGAGGAGTCTGCACCTTTTTGGGTGCCCAAATTGGAAAAATGCTTTCCAACTATATAGCCATGGCAGGATTTCTGCATTTTTTTTGGTAGCCAAATAAAAAAAAAAAAGATGATCTCCAATTATACATTTATGGTATGGTATCTGCATTTTCTCGATGCCCTAATTGAAAAAAAAGGACTCATCATGGATTGAAACATGAGCTTGATATCTTTAAAACTCGCTATAGAGATTGGGGAGTTCGAGCATTGGAATTCATACAGGCAGGTGCAGTTATTGGTGATGTACAAGCACACAAGATTGTTCAGTCTAGAAATGGGAAGCATGAGGACAAACCCCATACAAAGTATCCAACTGTAAATAACTCGGTCCCATCTTTTGAACCGTTGAAATAGCTTGCTCCTCTGGGCAGAACCATCAGGCATTTCCAATAATATTGGAAATTTGGCATTGTTAAAACTGGTAGTGATAGAACATGGAACTATCAAAATAAAATGTCCATAGTGATCTCGATTCATGGTAAAATAGCAATCGGAAAGTTTCTTGTTCCCCATTTTGATGTTTGGTTATAGCTAGGGTACAATGACAAAGCTCCACTGGTTTTGTGTTGTCTTGTGTTTGGCAGAATTTTGTTCGTATCCCATGGCCCCGATTATTTTTTTATGGGAACATATACTAGATGTAAGAGAATACCAATGCCACATGTGTTTTTTTTATATATCATTTTTTTTGATGCAAAGGTCGATGCGTACTACTCTATGGAACCTTGTGGGATCTCGCTTGGCGCCTTCTGTGTTCATGCATTTCCTGGTGCTTCGACTTTCAATACATTTGGTGTTTACTTGGTTCTTGGTTGTATGCTTCATTCTGGAAAATTAATAATACATTCAGGATCTTGGCAGTTTTTCTATGATCTTAAAGAATATACAGGACATGCTTTGCCTTTTAATATAATCTCTCTAACATAAATGTAGTATGTGGCTCATATTAACACTTTTCCTTGATCGATGAACTTAGCAAAATTCATCTCCAGGAATAATTTGAAATAAAAGAATATATACTATGTGAAGTCCAATGGAACTATCATATCAACGACGGGACATTAAAATTCAAATTCGTCATTGTTATACTTGTGGTGAAGTTGATAGTACAATAAATTTACTTAAACATCCCAAAATTGATTTTCTTGTGGCTTTTCGATGCTTCTCTTATACAAACACATCCAAGAAACTATAAGCATGCCTCACTTTATCTGTTCCTTGATTGAAGAACCTATTCACATGTTTAATGCACTTCATAGCTACTGTTAAGACCATCAATGGGGCTTTCTTACACCAATTTCCTCTTTCGAAAATTTCCATCCCCTTTCTTTTTTCCCTTTTCTTTCCCTTTATGGTTACTTAGTCGTTTTTCAGAAAATGTCTAGGTGCGAGAGTTGGCAGATTCACGTCTTCATATTTCCACTGTTACTTTTATATCATGAGGTCGACCGACCGCTTCCCCGTTTCATATTCAACAAATTTTTTGGATCGCGGGTTCCCAGATAGGAGGGTTCAACATTGCATTTACATTGTTCTGCGCCTACAAACAACACCCGGACTTCCCCGATCTACAAATTAGCAAACAAATTCCCCCTTTTCTCGTTTGCTTTCCCTTTCTCGTTACTTGGTCCCTTTTCTGAATGTGTCATTTTTCCGAATGTCTCATGCTTTTATATACAACACCCGAAGTTTCGTAATATACAAATTGATCGTCGAAATCCGTCATTGTCTCTTGTTCCGTGTTACGCATTTTGCAATCAAAAGTTGGGATAGATACAATTTGTCCATCGAGCCCTCACGTCTCCTGAGTAGAGCTTGTGGCCATGTTTTCAATCCCTTCAATATTCCCTATTCCAAGTATGTCTCATGATTTTATATCACGAGTTTGACCAACCGGTTACCCATTTCATACTTGGCCACTATTACCATCATCGGTTCCTGCCCAGGCTTGCTCAACATTATGCTTCCATTGTTCCGCTACCTACAAACAACACCCGAAATTCCACAATATACAAATTGACCGTCGAAATCTGTCATTGTGTCCTGTTCCATGTTACACATTGTGCAGTCAAAATTTTAGAGACATACAATTTGACCATTGGCCCTTCACGTCTCATGAGTATATCTTGTGACCCTATTTTTGAAGCCTGCCTGATCGCTTTCCATACTTGGCCATTTCTTGGAATCTCTTTCACGGGTTGGCAGGTGGACGAAATGTACAATGCTTAATCTCTCTTCCCCATCCCTGCCACCTTCACACTTATCTCTATATATGCAATTATTAATCTTTAATGCTAGTAGATCATCATGTAGGAACCGTTAAGATTCTCATTAATGTTTGGAAGACCAGAGAAGATTTTTCATTAATACAAATTAAACCAAGATTTACGGAGAAGAGTGTTATCCTTTCCAAGTATTCATTTCAGTCATGATGCAATCTCTTTTGTGCGTCGTCCAATTGGCGCCTTTACGAAATCTCTAATCCTTAATCACACTTCGTCATTGCCGCCACCTTCGTACTTTTTTCTAAATATGCAATTAGTAAGCTTTAATGGTAACAAATATTTACGCATGAATCGTGGAGATTGTCATTGATCAGTGAAAGGCCCAAGGAGATCTTCCATTGATATGCAGTAAACCAATATTTGCAGAGGGTTATATTATCCCTTCTGAATTTTCATTTCAAACATCATCTAGAGCAAACAAAAATTCTCGTTAACTTATGGCAACAGTTCTGTCTAGATACAGTAAACATCTTCGAGTATGATGGCCAGAGGTTCCAATATTCTAGGGCATATTCTTACTACTCATCTCCCTCCACCCAAGAGCAAAAATGGAGATGGTCCCTTGGTGCATCGAGAGATGTATTTCAAGCCAAAGAATTCCAAGGCAACCTTGCCTGCTCAGACAGTCTGCCCACCTACATTGATGGTTGGCGCAAAGGTTGATGCGATCGATTTTGAGCCGGGAGAATATGATCGGATGGAAGATGATACGAAAATGGATTATGGGAATGAAGACGTTGTTCCCACTCATGCGCCCAAATTGAAATCAACCATAATAGGGGGCAATTCCAGGCTCGACGATGGCAGACCTGACAAGACCAAAAGAAGGGGCTTCATAAAAGAAACTAAAGTTGAACCCAATAGCTGCTTTGCAGATCGAAAGTAGGAATTCTAGAGGTCCAAATTAGTCTGTTTTGGGCGGAATTATTTCACTGTAAAGAAATGGTCTATTGATGCTCCCAGAGATATATTTCAAGCCAAAAAATTATTCAATTACGGGACCACTCTCTTGTTCTCTAGATATACAATTAACATCTTAGGGGATGAGGACTAGAACTCCCACTGGTACAAGGAATATTCCCACTACTCATCTCCTTCCGCCCAGAATGGACTAATTTGGGCCTTTGGAATTGCTCGTGCAACCTGTGTCCTTGAAGTCTTCGACTGTGAGGAGGTAGTTTCTTGGTGTGTCCTAACTTTTAATTTCATGCTCTTTCATTTCCCTGCAACGTTTTTTGTCTTCTTCCTCACGGGAATCTTGTAAGAAATATCAATTTTACCGCAAATATGGGTTCTTATGTTCTCCTGCATTTGAAAAATTATGTGTTGCTTTCTTTCTGGGGTGCAACATTGGAGCGATGCTAGCATCAGGAGCAGGATTGTTGTTCATTTGCTTCAAGCCAAGGATTTATTCCACTACGAAACCACTCTCCTATTTCTTTTTCGCCTCGGGTCTTCTGCAAGATATTGAGATTGGGGCAGCGAACATTGACCTCCCAAGGAGAAGACTGCAAGGATTTCCTAAAAAAAATCATGGTAATTAGTTTTGTATGCATGTTGAAGAGCATCTCGGTGGCTCCTGCATGTTGTAGGTCCTATGCCTGTGTTTATGGAAAATATGTTCAATGTTTTGGTGCAAAGAAATTGGTCCAATTTCTATGGATAGATATACATTGCCCAATATTATTATTTTTTTTAATGGATTTACTATTAAAAAAATTTCCTTGGAGTCTTGGTTGTTGCTTCTTTGTTGAATTTGACACCTCTTCTCATTGTCATGGTTCGATAGTCTCGTAGTTTTTCAATATTATATTGGCTCAAGTAATTTGATCTAAAATGGAGCATTTAACAATTATATGACAATGCATTGTGTCGATCCCATCAGGATTTTATAGAAACAAAAATGAATTTTAGACAGTTTCAAACCAACATTCAATTCTATCTGTAATGTAGATAGAACATAGCAAGACCAAATCACAATGCGACAGTCTGGGCCCTGCCATAGAAATTTTGTTTTCATCTCATCCTTGCTAAGCAAACAATTTCTTATTTCCCTTTCGCTTCCTTGATTCCTTTAGTCTGAAAGGGAACATTTTATTAGTTGTCCATCCATTGGACTCTATTTGAGCATTTTTTACTTTATTAATGAAATTACCAAATTTCTTGTTTGCAAATAAAAAAACAAACAAACTGATATATAGTGGTTGTAGTCAAATGGGACTATGAAATAAACTACGATATTAAAATTCAACATCGTCATTGTTGTTTCTAGACATGCAATTATTAATCTTTAATTCTAACAACCCATCATGCAAGAAGTTTAATACTTAAGTTAATATGTTAAATTCATGGAAGAATGTATCAAGAACACAATTACTCCCACAAGTTTCAATAAAATCTAATCTTCAACAAAGCATTTGCTCACACCCCTTTTAATGGTACAAGCAGAATAGAAAATGAATAAGTGGATAAAATATTGGACTAGAAAATGATGGTTTTGCAACAATGGGGATTGTTTGAAACCAATTCCCGCTTACAAAAATTGCCCTCTGCCTTTCTATTTTCTCACTCTTTTATCCCCTGTAGTTTCTCTTTCTAGTTACTTAGTCATTTTTTTCGAAAATGTCTTGTTGCGCGGGTTGTCGGATTCATGCGTTCACATTTTAATTCATGCTTTTATATCACGATTCTGACCGAGCGCTTCCCATTTCTCTAAATTTCACTTCCATTGTTCTGTGACCTGCAAACAACACTCTGACTTCTGCGATATGCATATTTACTTATGGACTCCCACATCATCCCCTCTTCCGTGTTACACATTTTGCACTGAAATGTTCTGATACATACAATTTGATTGTCGGGGCCTTACGTCTCCTCGAGAACCCTTTCGTAGATTCTCGAGTTGGCAGGTTCAGGAAATTTCCAATTTCGTGTTGTTGTTTCATGTTCCCACTACCTTCAGACTTCTTTCCAAGTATATGCAATAAGTATACAACTTCTCCAGAAACATACAGAAAAAATCTTGCCAGGAAATGGAATATCTATTACATATTTGAATATATTGAGCCTTATTTTCCCTCTTCTATACTTAACCAAATTCTTGTTTCTTTTTCCCCTCTACTTTCTCTTTCTGGTTACTTAGTCGTTTTTTCTAAAAATGTCTCAATGCGCGTGTTGGCGGACTCATGGGTTCACATTTGCACTTGTGCTTTTATATCACGACTTCGACCGACCGCTACCCATTCCATGCCTAGCCACTTTCCAGATCACGGATTCCCGGGCAGGCAGTTTCTATATTGCACTTCCATTGTTCCTTGAACTGAAAACAGCACCAAGACCTCCGCGATATACAAATTTACTATCAGACTCCCACATCATACCCTCTTCCGTGATACACAGTTTGCACTCAAACGTTCCAAGACCTGCAATTTGACCTTCGTGTCCTCACGTCTCCTAGGGAACTATTGTCACCCCATTTTGAGGCCCGTGCATCGTCTTTCCATATTTTTCCATTTATTAGAATATCTTTCGTGCCTCCAATTCCATACTTACCTGAATTTTTTGCTTGTCGGTTATCGAACAGGAGGACTGCACTTCCAGTGTTCCTTGACCTGCAAACAGGCCCCCGACTTCCATGATATACAAATTGAATTCTAGACTCCTACATCGGACACTCTTCCATTTTACACAGTTTGCACTCAAAAGTTCTGATACAAACAATTTGTTCATCAGGGCCTCACGTCTCCTCGGGAACCCTTGTCACCCTATTTTGAAGCCCGTCTGACCGCTTTCCACACTTGGCCATTTCTTGCAATCTCTTTCGTGGATCGTTGGGTTGGCGGGTTCAGACAATTTCCAATTCCTATTCGTTGTTTTATGTGCCCGCCACCTTCGCACTTCTTTTCAAGTTTATGCAATAAGTATATAACTTTTCCAGAAACATGCAGAAAAGATCTTGCCAGAAAATGGGGTATATATTATAGATGTGAATATATTAGCCCTTCTTTTCAGTCTTCTATACTTAACCAAATTCTCGTTTCTCTTTTCTCTACACTTTATCTTTCTTGTTACTTGGTCATTTTTCCAAAAATGTCTAGCTGCATGGGTTGGCGAACTCGTGGGTTCACATTTTCACTCATACTTATATATCTCGAATCCGACCGACTGCTTCCCATTCCATACCTAGCCACTTCTTTGACCGTGAATTCCCGCATAGGCGGGGTCTAGATTGCACTTCCATTGTTCTGTCACATGCAAACAACACCCTGAATTCCACGATATACAAATTTACAACAAGACTCTCACATCATACCCTCTTCTATTTTACACAGTATGCCCATCATCCCCTACTCTGTGGTACACATTTTTCACTCCAAATTTCTGAGACATACAATTTGACCGTTGGGTCCTCACGTCTCCTGTGGAGCTATTGTCACCCCATTTTGAAGCTCATCCATCCACTTTTCATACTTTGTCATTTCTTTGAATTTCTTTCACGGATATTTGGGTTGGTAGGTTCACGAAATATCCAATTCCTAATCATTGTTTCCTGTGCCCTCTCCCTTCGCACTTCTTTCCAAGTATGCAACAACTAAGGTTTAATTATAACATCTCACCATGCCTTAAGGAGACCGTCATAATAACTGTTCCTACACAACTTGTATAGAAACATGCAGAAAATATCCTTCCAGGTAATGGGATATCTATTACAAATACTTACTGACTTTTTCTCTTGCAGGTTCTCGGAAAAACGGGTTTAATATTTCCCTTTCATTGTTCCACGACCTACAAACAACACCCAAAATTCTGTGATATACATGTAGAAAAAATCTTGCTAGGTAATGCGATATCTATTACAAATTTCAATATATTAGCGAAAACGAGTCTGACCGACCGTTTCCCTATTCCATACTTATCCACTTTTTCGATTATGGGTTCTCAGATAGGAGGGATCAATATTTCCCTTCCATTGTTCCATGACCTGCAAACAACACCCAGAATTATGCAAATATACAAATCATCCGCTGGACTGCCCCATTATGCACTTTTCCCTTTTACGCATTTTGTAGTCAAAATTTACGAGACATGCAATTTAATCGTCGGTCCCTCACCTCTCCTCACAATCCCCTATAACCCTATTTTGAAACCCGTCCAACTGCTTTTCATAATTGGCCATTCCTTACTTGTTCTTCCCCGTCCTCGTCATCTTCACACTTGTTTATAATAAAAAGGTGTTTAGAAAAACATATATATATATATATATATATATATATATATATATATATATATATTATAGTCATATAATTTGATCGTTGGGCGCTCACCTCTCCTCTGTGTTGCTTGCAACCCTACTTTCAAGCCCGTCCGACCGTTGTTCATACTTATGCATATATAAGAGTCTTATTTATAATAAAAAAGATTGTTTATATATATATATATATTATAAAGACATATAATTTGACCGTCGGGCGCTCACCTCTGCTCTGTATCGCTTGCAACCCTACTTTCAAGCTCGTCCGACTGTTGTTCATACTTATGTATATATAAAAGAGTCTTATTTTTAATAAAAAAATTGTATATATATGTGTGTGTGTTTGTGTATATATAAGGTCTTATTTCTAAGTATGAAATTAGAAATCTTTAATGCTAAACCAAGCTTTGAGGAGATCTCCCATTAATACGCATTAAACCAAGATTTCTGGAGGGTTATATTATCCCTTACGAGTGTTAATTTCAAACATCATGGAATGTCGGTCGCGCGTTGTCAGGTTGGCATGTTCACGAAATCTTCAATCCTTAATTCTGAAAATGAGTTCGACCGACTGTTTCCCTATTCCATACTTAGCCACTTTCCTAGAATTCACAAATATACAAACTAGTCGTTGAATTGCCCCATCATTCTCTCTTTCGTTTTACACGTTTTGCAGTGAAAAGTTTTGAGACATAAAATTTGACCGTCAGACACTCACCTATCCTGAGTATCCCCTGTAACCCTATTTTGAATCTCGTCCAGCCACTTTTCATACTTGGCCATTCCTTGCTTGCTCTTCCCCATCTCCGTCACTTGTCTATAATAAAAAATTGTTTATATATATATATATATATATATAAGGTCTTATTTCTAAATATGCAATTAGTAATCTTTAATGCTAACAACTCATTGTGCAGGAACCATATAGATTATCATTGATGAGAAAAAGGCTCGAGGAGATCTCCCATTAATACACATTAAACCAAGATTTGTGGAGGGTTATATATCCCTTCCGAGTGTTGATTTCAAAATCATGGAATGTCGTTTACACGTCGTCGGGTTGGCACGTTCACGAAACCTCCAATCCTTGATTTCTCTTCGTCTTACCTTCCACCTTTGCACTTATAAGTATGCAATAAGTAAGCTTTACTACTAACATCTCATCATGCAACACCCATAAATATTGTCATTAATGAGCGAAAGGCTCGAAGAGCTTTCCCATTCATAATCATTGAACCAACATTTGCAGAGGGTTATATTATCCCCTCCAACTGTTCATTTCAACCATCGTCTAGAGAAAACAGACGTTCTCATAAACTGATGGCACCGGCTCGATAGTCGTTCTATGGAGATAAAATGAACATCTTTGGGCGTGAGGACTAGAAAGTCTAGTGGTTCAGGGCATATTCTTACTACTCATCCCCTTCTACCCAGAACGAAATAATTTGGACCTCTGGGATTGCTCGTGTAGGTTGTGTCCCTGAATTTTTTTACTGTAAGGGGATGGTCTCTTGGTGCATCGATAAATATATTTCAGGCCAAAGAATTATTCCACTGCGGGACCACTCTTCTGTTTCTTTGTCACCTCAGGTCTTCCGCCAGATGTTAAGATTGCCAGAGCCAACATTGACGTTCAAAGGAGAAGATTCCAAGAAGTTCCTAAGAAATCATAATAACGGGTTGGAACTCTTGCCCGAGCTTTTGGAAGACACGATGGAAGTTCCTGAAGATATCACAAGCTTGCAGGTTAGTTCATTTAGAAATCCATTCCGGGAAATTTTCTGGTTGTTTACAAGAATAACAAGGAAGTAATCCACAACAACTATTTCCCACATGGTTCTTTATATTTTGTATTTCATAGTCAAGGAACAAGCCATTTTTTATTGGGGGAAGCTAAATTCCCATGAAATTTGTTCCCAAATGTCAAGCTTCAAAAAGGAGAAGAAATTGTATATGTCATCCTACTTGGCTTTTGCGATAGCGCATTGCTGCCAGTTTCCAAAACTATCTCTGTAAGCTGGGAATTCGACCCAGTAACGTTCTGGTACCAGGCCTTGTGGAAGCACAAGGCCTCCCACTATTTTTATGAGGTTTTTAATGACTTTGTGTCTGTTTTCAAAGTTTTATTGTTAGGAGAAGATGCTCCCCGCATATCTGACCAGGCAACTAGGTTTTTGGACAGGAAGGGGGCACTTGAACAAATGGATAATTACAATGTGATAAGAATTTTTGGCTCCAAGGAAAAAACTACTCTCCTTCCATGTCACATTACGAACATAATGTTTGTTACAAAAATAGCAAGGCAATACAACTACTGATTGCATCTATTTCATGAGAAGAGAAAAAAACAGTTCATTCCTCTGCCTTGGAAAGTCGAGGACTTCGTGTTGAGGAATGTCAACAAAATTGATGAATTCGCATCCCATTTCAACAACTTGAACCTAATATATGTTGAAATCCTAAGAGGGTTCGACCGTAATAAAAAACATTTAGAACATTTAATAACATTTGGCCTCAGCAATTCTTTTTTCAAGAAACACATGAGAGAAAATAAAGACACTGGCGACAACACTCCTGCTTCTGATGTCGACGACCTAGACACACTGCAAAGCACCACTGAATTGTACAAACAACAGGGAAAGGGCCCCGATGAGAAGAGTGTTCAATCAACAGATAACACTCCCAAAAGTATGACATCCTGAAGAATCGCTCCAACGGCCCACCCCAACAACAAAGCAACTCATAATTCTTCAAACGGAGGAGGAGATAACGACCCTCCTCACCCTAAAATTGATAGTTCTCACAAGCTTCTCATGGACAAGAAGAGAAAAAAAAATGTGGGACAGGCAGAAGAGCCCGAAATTGAGAGTGAGAACATGGAACTTGAGCCTGATCTGGATAGCATATTCCGCAACCTTGATCAACCCAGAGACGTGATCCAGTATAGTCGTCCAATGGACATAGCTGATACCGAAATTTTTTACGAAGATGATCCTTCGTGTTCCAGAGCGTTGTTTTTTACAACAAGTCTAAAAAATTAATTATTGAAAAGAGAGATGTAAAAAATAAGAAAGGAAAATCTTGTTCAGAGGTTAACCTTGCGAACATGCGGTCGTCCCAAATCTGTCGAATTCACATAGCAACTAGAGATTCTATTGATGATTCTATTGGAGGCATTGAGGATGAGAATGCCAGACTGAAGGACCGGGTCAAGGAATTGGAGGAAGCGTTGATTTCTATGCCATTACTTTCTAGTCCTTTAGCAATAGCCATGCTTGCCACCCCTGCAGCCAAGTTAAAAGGATCCTCCAGTCTCCTCACATCGTTTAGAGGATATGTGGATAATAATATAAATAAAATAATGGAACTGATTTTTGTGGCGTGGGAAACATCAAAAACCATGGCTTCCCTTGGAACGAGGGCACATAATTTTCTCGAACATTTGCAGGCAGATTTAAAAAATGAAGAATGTTTCTATTTAGAAACGATCGTTCCTTTTAGCACCAATGTCAACAACATGACATAAATGAGAAGAAGACAACAAGATCTCCCCTCCAAAAACCAGATCACTCAATTAAATGCATGATAGAAAGAGAAAGTGAAGAACCTGCATCTCATTGTCCAGTCATGTGAACAAGCCATATCAAAGAAAGAAAAATTATTCACAAATATGACCAAATTAGACTTAGCCGGAAGGACCAATGAATTCCAAGAGGCTAACTTAATCGTCAACTTCTTGCCCTTAATTAAGCAAGCCTTCGATAAATTTTTAAGGAGTTGTCTTTGGAAAAGTTTTACAACATCCTTGATTATGGTGAAGATGACATCGACAACTGGCTAGTCAACTATTCGGTACAGAACGAAGAAATTGATCAGGCTCTACGTAATCTTTCTATCGATATAAGGGAATTAGAAAAGGAAATTTTTAACATAAAAATCCAGAATGAGATCAACGTAGCCCCCTTGAGAAGCTACATTTAAGAATGGGTCGAAAGGGAGTTGAAGCAGTTCACGGACGAAAGGCAATAGGCAGTTGGCACGATTCCAGTAGTCTTCAACGACGATAATAAAAAGGCATCAGCAAGAAATAGAAAAAGGGGTGATATGTACCATCACTATAAGTCTATATTGATCACATCCTGCTTTGTTTATCAATCCATTTATTCCACTTTTTTAAATAGAAATGTCTATCCAAAGACTGATACCTTTCAATTTATTCTTTTCAGTTATTACACTCTACTATCACCCACTTCTTCTTTCCACAGTCCTATTTCTTGTACATATTTCTCTTATGGTCCGTGAGAGCCCCAATCCCAGTCTATATGACAAACGCATTTAAATTTCCATGAATATGTAACATACAATATTATTTTTTGATATATTTCAAATAAAACTATTTTTTATCTCCTTTTATATTTATGTGCTCGTAAATTTTTATCTTCCACTATGTTGAGTGTCAAGAAATTGTGTTTATTTAATTTGAATATAAATTTTTTTGTCCTGGCACATATAGAGACAAAATAAACAAAAATTTTGAACATAGCAAAATAGATTATATAGTTTCAAAAAATAAATGGGACTCTAGAGGCCACATGTCATTTACTGCATGGATACCGCATGTGCTTCATGTTGCTTGCCACATCTCTGCTACAGTTTCCATCTACCTCCACTACTGTTTCCGCATCCCTGTTCATTTATTCCTAATTCAACCCAGCAGGGACTAAGCTGCCATGCAACACTTGTTATTATACAACTTTATATACTACGTACTTTTATTACTACATAGACATACAAGATCAAATCAACTTAAAGTTTTGTGAGTAATATTTAACAAGTAATATAGTTTAATGAAAAGGTATGTGAATAAGATCAAATATATTACGATATGTTTAATAGAATTCTTTACATCTTAACCATTACCTTTTCTGTTATCAATCCTATTTCTCCATGAAATGTTGTACATATGATTGCTATTTAACATGTTAATTTTTAAAATATATTTAAAATAATTTATATTTAATATATATTACGGGGCCTAACCCTGAGTGAAGCTCAACAATATCTACAATATATTTGGTCAGGGACTTGATCCTGAGACCTCTTACTTATAACTACAACACTCATCCACTCGAGCTAACTCACTAGGCTAATTTTTCATAATGAAAATATATGATAAAATATTCCATTTACTTTATTTATCCATTTATATTTAATATCGTAATTTACATGATGAGGAGGGACTGTGTTTTTTGGTTCTGCATAAGAGGGTTTATTTATACTTGATGATAAAAGAATAAAAGGATTTTCAAGAGGTAGCCATTCATTTATTTTTTTAATACAAAAACAAGTTAGCAATGAGATTTTGTTCAACATAAACAAATGTTGGATGGGGGTTTTAGAGGATCAAATATCCTAGTGGAGGGTTTGAAATGATTGTGCTAACCATGAATTGTAGGGGTTTATCCAGTCTCTCCAAGAAATATATCTTTAAAGAGGTTGATTAATGTTCATAATTTAGATGTAATTATTGTTCAAGAAACAATGACGAATGGTGGTAAATTAGTTTCACAGTTATAAATAATTTTAGGGGATTGGGTTTTTATGTTTATAGATTGAAGAGGTAAGTTGGGGGGACTTATCCCAGGGCAGATAAAAGGGTCCTTTATATTCTCTAACTATTTCTAGGTCTTTCTCCTCAAGTTTAGGGACGACTTTATACTCCCAAGATCCAGATCCAGGGAAATAAATCATTTTTCAATACTTATGGGCCCTACTCTGGTAGAGTTGAATATAGGGATAAATTTTCAAGTGGGATTGGTTAAGTCAGGGATTGACAATTATTAGTGGTGACCTCAAATTCATCTTAGGTTCATTAGAGATATGGGGACTCGTTGCACAAGTACACATTCTTGCTATGTATTTTTTGAGGAAACTGAAAGCAATTGGGATGGTTGATATTGAGCTAGAAAAAATTAATCCTACCTAGAGAAACAAAAGGGTTGGAGAGGAAAGGACAGACAAAAGGCTTGATAGGTTTATTGTATGAGAACTCTTCCTTGAGGAACATATTAGGTTCAAACAATGGGTTTCTTATAGGGAGGAATCAAATCATTCTCTCATTTTGCTAAAATTGGCTTCTGTAGAGAAAAAAAACCTAATCCATTCCGAACGAGGCTTAATGTGAGTGAGAAAACAATAAAAGGAAGGTTATGTCTATGGAACATATAGACCCCGAAGCAGAAGATAAATAACCACAAGAAAGAACGAGATCAATAAGAGTGTCATGGGCTATTAAAAACAACATTTTATTTTCCTTCTAAAACATATCCACCTATCATATTCTCTTTGGTATTCCTTCCCTATTTCCAAGGTATACTAGCATATACACATAACAACATTTTTGTGAAAAAATTCAAGCAATGTGATTAGAATCTTTTTATTATAAGTATGAAAATATTTTCATTATAATTGTCAAATACTATAATTAAAACCTCTCACTACGAAGTATTAAATAAAATAATTATCTTGTATCCAAATAATTAATGACATCGAATTTAGCAGAGTTCCATTGGCCATTTTATTCAACGATTGATAGCGTGCTTATGTTCAGATTCTTGTAGATTGCATGATAGAGGGAATTAAATTTCAATGTATCCCTTAATGATATCCTCAACATGTTCTATCTCTAGTCGACATTGTTGAATTTCCTTTTATTGTTGGTGGAGGAGATTGGATTTACTTGGATATGATTAGATTGGTGTGTGTTTACGTAACTATGGTTAAGTCCACAATCCCACTTGGTACGTGCACGACTACTATTTCACCAGGCCTCTCTTTATCTACAAGATAAAAAGTTGCAAAATTATACACTTTCATCCTAAAATATTTTAACTGTTTGGAAAATTTTCCCTTACTACAAGATGAAGCAATGCCAATGTTGAGGCATTTGGAAATGAAAAATTGTAGGGAGTTGAAAGATATGTCTGAAGCACCAATGAGTGTGAGTAGTAATCTCAAAGAAATAGAAGTGGAATGCTCCCAAACATGGGAAGACAACATGTGGGAGGGTGGGATTACATGGGATACTTGGAAAAGTTGCACCATCAAATTGACAATAAACAATTAACAATTATAAAATATGTTTGGAAATGAATGAAGTTGAGAATATGTAGGAAATATATGCTCTTAGAGTGAAATGAGAAATGAGTATGCAAGATTATATATTTCTGTCTTGTGGAATGATTCAGATAGATTTTAACCTTAGACATCTTTGAAATAAAATGGATGCCTATCCCAATTTGTTATCTTGTCGGCAATTTCTTGCTTTGATATGCATTTTCTCTTAATTTTTGTATTCAAAACTTGCAATTCATTTTTCATTTTTGAAATCTCAACTTTTAAACCTTTAGTAAATAAATGTAATCCAACACGCTAAAAAGGCCACAAGGTGATTTTCCCTGCTTTTGGTTGATATGATGATTTTCTAGAAATATGTACTATGTTATGTATAAGGTAACTTTGAAAAACAATGTATATTTGTAGGGCGTGCGGAATGAGAAGAGATCCAGGCGTTTTCCTCTGCGGCTAGGGTTTACCCTAGCCGTCGCCCTCATCCCTATCGTAGATCTGAAATCGCTACCACTCTCATCCCTGTCAAACTAAAATCGCTTGGAGAGGGGCGTGGCCTTCATCTGTAGTAGCCGAGCTTTATTTGCATACAGGGCCGTGGATCGACGTCTTTCACTTCGTCTGCGTTTTCCTAAGCTCTTGCATGAGTTTTGGAGCAGTGGTCTTGGCTTGCCTCTGCGATCTGCTTCGTCTTGTTTTCTAGTGGTCACCGCCCGGCTACGATGGCCCCCGATCCGGTTGTCGAGTTGGAAGAAGACCCTTTGGAAGCATTCAAAACGTTAGTCCGCTCGGCAGGACCTAAATCCAAGCCTTCTCTCTCATCTAAGTTTGTTAAGAAGATGGAGGAGATCCCATCTCTGGAGCTATCTCCAGAGGACCCTTGCACTCTTGCCCTCCTTCTAGCAGAAAATGCCCTCATTGGAAAGTTTACGGGGTTATGGCCTAGCCCCAAAACGGTGGAGGCATGGATGGATGATCATTGGAAGATGTTGATACAGGGAAGCGTTTCTCTGTGCGCAGTAGGCAGGGGTTTTTTTGTCTTCAGTTTCTCGAGGAAAGAGGACTGTGATCTAGTTTTCAGATCTGGACCCTATTTCATGGGGTCGAGAGGGCTGTTCTTATCCCCCTGGACTCTTGACTTTAACCCCAGAGCCGAGATCACAGCAACCCCTATTTGGGTTAGGCTACCTCATCTTCCCTTGCATCTCTGGGGGATAAGTTCTCTGGAGGACATCGGAAATAAGCTTGGGCATTTCCTAGACAGGGTGGAGCCGAAAGGGGATCAGTTTACCTACGCTCATATTTGTGTTGAGGTTAACCTCGAGAAAGGACTTACGGAAGCCATTAAGCTCTCCCTGGGGGAATGGAGCCATATCCAAGAGCTGGACTACGAGCAGATTCCTTTTAAGTGCCTCTGGTGCCATGCTTACAGTCATTTCGCAAAAATCTGCCCCAAAGCCCCTGAGGAGCCGAGACCAGTCAAAGAAGACGGATTTCAGCCAGTATCTAACCGATGAAGGCAGCCAAGGTGAAAGGACCCACTAGCCCAGGCTTCGAAGGCCACACATTCAGCAGAGGCAACTCTAGAAAATAAAAACATCTTTGATGCGCTAAAGAAAGATGAAGCCCTAGATCCAGAAGCAATAGCAGTTAAGGAAGACCCTTCGGCAGACGAAATCCTTCTGGATTCCACCCCCCAGATTCAGTAGCAGAGAGAGAAACTCAGGATTTAGCTCCGGAACCCTCTGCCTCTGCAGGTCTGGTTGTTGCGGTCCCCTCTAGAGGCTCTGTGGAAACTTCTGAACCTGAAGACAATCCCGCTCTGTCTCCACCCCTTACCCGAGGGCGAAGGACCAACAAAGCGTGCAGAGAAAAGGAGGCGGCCTCCAACATTTCGTTAGGTTCTCAGAAAAAGATGGATCCCTACATTAAGGGGAAATTTTCATCCCCCTCGGTTTAATGCTTTGCTTCTGTCTTCTACTATGCTCACAATTTGTGAGAATTTACTCATGTATGCAATTTTGTCATTTTCTTGAATTAGCTCAAGAAGCAGATGGGATTGGTATCCCAAGACATTCACAAGAAGGTTGGCAGCACTGTTAGAGGTCACCAACCTTCTTCAGATTTGTAACTTTCTGATTCCAGCTTGCCAGAATGCCGCTTAATGCAACATAACCGTTCTTGTCAAAAAAAAAAAAAACTTTGAAAAACAATGTTCTATTGTTGAAAGTGTAGATGGACGATGAAAAAAATTAGAATTGTTCATTGATGGTTCCAACAAACTCTAGGAAAACATTTATTAAATTTTACATAATGGTTATTATTTGACATGACTTGTTGTGGATGGCATGTCCTATTTCTTCAAAATCTTAAGTAATCATCCATTAAATTCAGTTCAACATAATCCTTATTGTTTGACATCTATTGATCATGAATGGTATGTCCTATTTCTATTTCTTCAAAAACATTGTCAAAATCATAAGTTACATTATAACACTGTGTTGATCATAAAATTCTGCATAATGCTTGTTTTTTACATCTCTTGACCATGAATGCCATGTCCTATTTCTATTTCTTCAAAAAAATTGTCAAAATCACAAGTTACATTATAATACTGTGTTGATAGTGTTATAGCCTTAATATCAACCCTACAGTGTCAGGAGGGACATAGAAGAAGAGGAAAACTAAGACACACTCTTCTGCTCAAGATTTAGTCAATTTTTAAGGGCAGTCATTGGTTACTATAATATCAAACAATGACTAGTCGTTAGTCACACATATGACAACCTGCAACTAGTTACTAGTTAGCAGTGTGCAAAGAGTGAATTCCTTTGTAACCTTTTAGATTCAAAGTTTTTTGAGGAGGTAAGTGATGGATGAGTTGTTTCTTCACGGTCTGAGCCTTGGAACTCACAATATTTGAATCTCCATTGATTTCTAGAAGATCTATAATCTCTCCCAAGCCTCTTCCAAGAATCTATATAAAGAAGGCCTATCTTGAGCATGAGGAGGGAGAATCATTCATAGAGTTATGTCGCTTCTTCCATTCTAGATTAGTGGTTTCCACATTGCCTAGCTTGGTCGAAATCTGAGGAGGAGCAAGGAGCTAGGGGAAAGGAGGAATGCATGTACACCTCGATGTAACTTGTATCGATTTATTTCTTTCATATTGATTAATAGAGCATTGGTTTTCCCCTTTATATTTTTATTTCATTTGAAAATGTATAGATCTGATTTTTTCCTCATAGATCAGATTAGATACAATCTAGATCCATAATTATAATGCTAGGAAGAGAAGTATAAAGGCATTGTTTTGTCTCTTGTGTGTAAGAAACATGTTGTAGGAGCGAGAGCTGGAACTTCATGACTACAACAACTAGGACATATGAGGATGACTTCAAGATCAAGGTACGTCATTCTACCATATTCTAGCATAGTTGTGAATCTATTTTCTAGTGTCTAGGAAAACCATAGAAGTCTATATCCACTATCTATCTAGTATCAATAGGCAGATCCCAGGGAGATCTTGCTATCACATTGGTAATATTTCTCCATAACAGAATTGACGACCATACTAGGGAATAATCTTTGATTCTTCTCTAGTTTGAATTCCCTTCCTTATTTACCTTTGATTTATGTATCTAATTCAATCATTGTCTTCCCTTGTAGTCTCTCGAAGAGTAGATCGAGCAGATCGAGCAGATCTGCGTCAGATCTTTTTTATTTTTCCAAAAAAATTGCAGATATTTTCTCTTTACTTGTTCACACTAGAGTGACTAATCACTCATTACACCACTATTGAATAGAGACTTCATGCACATAGTCATTGGTTTCATGGTTGAGACTTGCAACTTCCCTTGTAGGACTGAAATTTGTAATTTTTCCAGATTTCTCTTGATCAAATCTAGATGCATATGATCTGAGGAGTCTGTGGTTGATTTGTTTCCCTGGATCCTCTCTTTGTTTGAGTCTTTTGTGACACCTTTGGTATTAGATTTGAATTTGAGGTGTGTTTGAGTGGCTTGGTTAGGTTGTTTGATTGCATTTCCTTGCTATTTAGTGACCTGTTAAGTTGGGTTGTGTACTCAAGATATCAGATCTGGTAGTGTTTCTTGTTCAGCTGCAGTTTCCTTTTGCAATCAAGTTCTATAGTGCTAGATCCATTTTCCTTGTGAGTTTTGGTATGTGATTCTAGTAGAGACATTGGAGTGTGTGTTGATGCATTACTACCAATTTCCTATAGCCCTTTCTTGTTTATTATTGGTTTTTCAATTTCCAAATTGTCCTTCTTGCTTAGTTTAAGAAACTTTTTTCATTTTAATTCAAAAAAAAAAAGTTCTTGCATAAAGCTTTTGAGAATTTGTAACAAAAGATCATTCTCATGTTCAGTTTAGAGCTCTTTTTGAGTACTTGGCTTGTCTTCATGGTTTCTTTGATATTGTGAGGTTGTTGTGAAAAAACTTGAAAAGGAAAATGCCTCTTTCCCTCACATAGCTAGAATTCATCGAATTGAACAATTTGCATTGGCATCTTTTCATTGCTTTGGTCGGTGAAGAGTCATAACATCACTAAAATTTTCATCCAATTCCCTTGACTTAACAACAACCATAAGAAAAATATTTTTTAATTTAAAATAAACTAGACTCTTTTTCTTGTCTAGCAAACCAACATCAGCTAGGTTTAGGGCCTTGGAAAAGGATTTGAGAGTTAACTCTCCAAGGCCATGAAACGAAACCTAGAGTCATTAAAGAGAGTATAAATTCATTTTCACAACTAGTGTGTCGGGAGCCTCCTCTTACATAGGAGTTAAGCATGAGGTCACATTGGGGTAGGTAGGGGGATTACCCCTCTCTGCTTGTTTTGGTGTTTGTGATATTTCTTTGACTACTATGTATATGGGGATTTTGTTAGTTCCCACACCTTCTATGAGGTAGTGCTTTTAAAGCTTAAGGATTAGTTACCCTGCCCTTGCGTATAGCCAGGCCTACAATTGTTTTCCCTCTCATTGATTGTGAGGTGGTAACATTACTGACCACTCCTAGGTAGTTGTAGAGGTGATTGCGGGTGGGACATTCCTATAATACCTAGGGCAGATGTTCCATCACGATCCCAGTTCTCCTGGAGGGTGCCCACCTTAATAAAGGGTACTTGAACTGGTCATGGTTGTTTTGCAGACAATATTGTGGGGACTTCATCTCCCTCAGAGGGTTGGTTTTGGAAGGCCCCTTGAGCCATTAGTTTGCTTACTGTTGCCTATATTTGTTAGGGGTTTTCTCTTTGACTCCAAGTCTTATTCGACCTTAGGTTGATTTTTTTTTCACTTTTGACATAGTACATTCATCGTGGTTGAAAAACTATGTCATTAGTCCCATCGAATACAAATACTCGGGTCCATCTTAGAGGTACAACCACCTATTAAGAGATGTGATATAGGTGACAAAGAATTTGAAGATTTGGACAAATAGTCCGAAGAGAGTTTGGCCTGTGAATTTGAAGTGGTTGAAAAGAGTCCTTCACCTAATTTCAACCCTCCTCTGATTGTTCCTTATGCACTTGTACTTGTCTAGGTGAGGGGAACTTATCAGTGACCCATTTTATTTGTTCATTGAACCTTACACCATGTTGGGTCTGAGTGTTTTTTCCAATGTAGTTGATCCATCCAGCCCGCTGATGAGCGTTACAGGGGACATACCAGTAATTTTATCCTTTCCATCCATTAATACCATTGGACCTATCCCATATTTTTATGTGTCGCCAAGTTTCTCCATTTGGGGAATGTTGGTCATGTCTGCATTTCCTTTTGTCAATATTCCTATCATTCATATGCCATGTTGGAAATACTGAGAGAGGGGGGGGGTGAATCATTATTACCCTTTTTAAACAATTAGAAATTACTTTTTTATTTAATTAATCACCATAATAGATCAACAATGGACTTGTATTTAAAATCAATTATATAAATATAATTAACAGGAATTACAAGGTTTTATAAAGAATAGTGAAGGACACCAATCCTTTTTAGAGCACCAACTCTAGAAGACACGAATCTCCTTTTTCAAGGCACCAACCCTAGGAATCACCAACTCCCTTGTTTTTAGGGCACCAACCCTAGGAAGCACTGACTCCCTTGTCTTTAGGGAACCAACCCAAGGAAGCACCAACTCCCTTGTCTTTAGGGAACCAACCCAAGAAAGCACCAAGTCCCTTGTCTTTAGGGAACCAACCCTAGGAAGCACCAACTCCCTTATTTAGTAAAGGATATGAATCCTTCCTTTCTCCTCCCTTCCACCCTCACTGCATAAGTATCATCAGTTCTTCTTCTTGGACTATGCTTCTATTTTGATCTTCTGATCTGGACTACAAAGACACTTCTTCTTCACCATTCTTTCTTGCCTATATAGTCTTCCAACTGGTGTGAGCATTGAAGAATTATGTCCCTTTGTTTGGACCATTGCACCTCTTCATTTAAATTAACAGTAATAACATTTGTCTTTTAATTTAGAATTGATATTTCCCTCTATTATTATTCACACATTAACGTGAAAGATTTTCAATTTAGTAAGAGGGATTTTCATAAATCGATCACAAGTATGGATCGATTTATTTTAACTCGATCTCATGCCTTTTTATTTTATTCTTAAGCTTATGTTGCGTCCCCATTTCTCCAACAGATCATATTTCAGATTTTTGATTATCTTTCCAATGCATTGGATGTATTTGATCACTTAATATCAATCAGGACAGAATCCATATCTTGTCTGGTTCAAAGTTTCTTCCTGACAGTGGAAAATTCTTCCTCTATATGTTGAAATATGCACAGACACACTTTCAAGACCTCTATTCCATATGGCCATAGGTGGTGACTAAGCGTTAATCCAAATGAGTGCTTAATCACTTATCAAGATTGATGGTCACGTTTTATTTGCACGTTTGAGATGGATGGTTATGGTTTACTTCGGGACTTCGGTGTTTCGAGTAGTTTTACTAGTAGGAGAAGCTGGATATCCCCGAAGGATGTACTCCCAGAGTGACTTAGCTTGTTGGCGTCACTGTTGATGTCGCACTGGCTGAGTGGCTACCATGTGTCACCTTGATTCATGACTTTCATATACCTAATGTGCCAGTTATACCTTGACACTTGTCACTAGCCTATTGGGCCACATGTCATATTTGTCTTCTGCCACATGTCTTACTTTGTGGCTTTGGTACTTCATGGCTTTGGGAGTTTTGGCATTTTTATACCATCCTTTGATTATCGCCGAAGTTCCAAATAGATCTACCACCGTAGATTTTCAACTGTCTTGATTATATGGCCTTTGTTTATTCTAGAACTCCAGGGTTCAAGAGTTCTTGGTTTATTTGAGTTGTTTATCGCATGTCTAGGTCAAGGCTAGATTTGACCACCTTATTCCTTAGTGTTCTCTGAATATCAACGGTTGATGGTATTTCCTATTCTTCCTCTAATCCGACGGTCGATAGGAGTTCGCAACTTTGAGGCTTTGGCCTTCGGGTAAACTTATATGCTTTAGACTCCTTTTCGTTGGAGTGGTTAGCGCCGGAGTTGACCACCTTATTTCCTAATGGTTAAACATTTAGATCAATGATTGGTGGGATTTCCCTGCTCTTCCTCTGATCCAATAGTCGATGAGAGTTCGCGACTTTGGGGGTTCAACCTTCGGGTAAACTTACATGTTTCAGACTCCTTTTCACCGAAGTGGTCAACGTCGGAGTTGACAACCATTGGACCCGCCTATCCTCATCCAACAATCACCATGCATTTCCCAGATTTGATGGACCTTATTCACTTCAGGACTTCATGGGTTTTAAGACTTTGTGTCTTATGGGGTTTTCTTATCTTGTCCTTCCTCTTGGTTCTTTCTGACGATCAGGATAGATCCCAAACTGATCTAACGGTTGAGATCTCACTTATATTTTCTCCACGAAATATGATGCCTCTACATTTCCATTCCAGACCGAATCTTGATCCAACGACTGGGAAACCATCCGAAGCTCCTGCTTCAGATATGAAGGTTGAGATTTAATCCTTCCCAACCTCCAACTTCACCTTGATCTAATGACCCTAGATTGTTCCAAAATAAGAATGAACGGATCCTATAACTCGATCCTTTACAAAAGGATTTATTCACTTCGTAGAACTTTGTCTCCTGTGTTATTTCCAATGCATCATCTCTTTTGAGTTTCGATTAACGTTCTTCCTTCCGAGATTTGAGTTTATAATGGATTATTCTGCACCATGTTGACATCAATGACAATATTGTACCATTGTGTCCAACATTCTCCCCCTTTGGAATTGATGGCAACCTTTTCTTTGAAATATTTGTATTATTCTTGCTTATCAATTTCCTCCCCCTTTGACAACAATGATAGAGGGGATATTTCTTTGCTCTCCCTGTGCCAATGCTCCCCCTAACCATGTGCCCCTTTTTCTTCTGATACGATTTTTATGGTTTTAATGAGGTTTGTGAATTACTCCCAATTTCTATCGAAGATTTTCAAAAGTAATCTTGGGCAAAGGTTTTGTGAATATGTCTGCAATTTGTTCTTTGGTGTCCACATACACTATTTTAACCACTTTTTGGGTAACCCGATCTCTTAGGAAATGGTATTTAATTGAGATGTGTTTGGTTTTAGAATGCATTAATGAATTTTTAGAGATACTTATTTCACTAGTGTTATCATGAATAATAGTAATGGGATTATAATATCTTATTTGTAAATCTTCTAACGTTTGCTTCATCCAAAGAACTTGTGTGCAGCAGGATGCAGCAACAATGTATTTTGCCTCTGCTGTAGATAGTGATGTGGATGTTTGTTTCTTACTTATCCATGCTACCAGAGATTTTCCTAGGAAAAAATCTCCTCCACTAGTGCTTTTCCTATCATCTATACTATCGGCCCAATTTGCATCAATGTATGCAATTAGATTGAAGTCTTTATTTTTTGGATATCATAATCCAAGTTCTAAGGTGCCTTTAAGATATATGAATATTATATTTACTTCTATTAAGTGAGTTTATTTAGGTGCATATTGAAATCTCCCCATGAGACCTACATCCTTCATGATGTCAACTTTTGTTGTTGTTGAATAAAGCCGACTTCCAACCATTGATATGTACATCGTTTGGTCCACTTTTGGTGAGTCATATTCTAGGCTCAGTTTACATCCAGTGACCATGGGAATACTCATAGGTTTATTGTATTCCATTTGGAATTTCTTTAGCATTTCCTTGATATATTTGGCTTGGGAAATGAATATTTTTTTTTTTGTTTGATTTACTTGTAAACCTAAGAAGAAGGACAATTCTCCAAGCATAGAAATTTCAAATTCTTCTTGTATTTTGGTTGAAAACTTTCTTCTTAGTGTAGTAAGATTAATTCCAAATATGATGTCATCTACATATACCACCACAACACTCATGTTTTGATCCTCAATTTTGATGTATAAGTTGATGTCAGTAGTCCCTCTCTTATATCCTTGTTTTTGCAGGTACTAATCAAGCCTTGAGAACCATGCTCTGGGGGCTTGTTTAAGACCATACATGGCCTTTTTTAGCTTGCATACATAGTCCTGATTTTTTGTTAACATGAATCCTTCTAGTTGCTCAATATAGACTTATTCTTCTAGTGTTCCATTAAGAAATGTTGACTTGACATCCATCTGATAGATTTTGAAATTTCTGAAGCATGCAAATGCCAGGAACATTCTGATGGCCTCAAGTCTTACTACTGGAGAAAAAATCTCTTCAAAATAAATACCTTCCACTTGGGAATATCCTTTGCAAACTAATCTAGCTTTTTTCTTTATAATCTCCCCATTTTCATTTAGTTTGTTCTTGAAGATCCACTTGGTTCCTACCACATTCTTGTCCTTGGGTCTTGGAACTAGTTCCCAAGTCTGATTCTTCTCTATTTGGTCTAGTTCTTCATTCATTGCTTTTATCCAATCTTTACTTTTCATGGTTTCTTTAAATGACTTAGGTTCTATCATGGATAACATTGCTTGTTCTGAGTCAAATGTAAGTTTCCTTCTTGTTTCCACTCCTTCATTTTTATCTCCAATAATATGACTTTCAGGATGATGCTTATGAACTCTTTTTTATGGAGCTTTTGGAAAGGGTGTTTCTTCATTGTCTTCTTCATCAATATACAGTTCATTTTCATGTGTTTCACTATCATCATCTTCTTGCTGAGATTCTACATCATCATCTTCTTTTTGAGATTTCTTATCAATTTTTGATATGTCTTGGGATATGCTCGTTTTTAGATCATCTATCTTTACATTGGCACTTTCCACTATATTTAGTAGTCTAAGATTATAACATCTGTATGCTTTCTTATTAGGTGAATACCCTAAAAATATCCCTTCATCAGATCTTGGATCAAACTTTCCTAAATTATCTTCATTATTTTTAATGTAACATTTACTTCCAAAAATTCTAAAGTGTCTTATAGATGTTGGTCTGCCAAACAATAGTTCATAAGGAGTTTTTTCATGGTTGGGTCTCAACTGATCTCGATTAAGTATGTGGATTGTTGTGTAGATTGTGTCTCTCTAGAATTTGTCTGGAATCTTGGCTTCATTTAGCATGGTTCTTGCAGCTTCTTGAACTGTTATGGTTTTCCTTTCTACCACTCTATTCTGTTGAGGAGTCCTGGGAGATGAAAATTGTCTTTTGGTACCACAATTTTCGAATTCTTTAGAGGTGAATTCTCCTCCATTGTCTAATCTCGGACATTTAATTTTGAGATTTGTTTCATTCTCTACAAGGGCTTTGTATGTTTTAAACTTCTCAAAGGCTTCTAATTTTTTCTTTTAGAAAGTATACCCATGTCAATCTTATGTAATCATCAACAATCAACATAAAATATTGTTCACCATAAGTACTTTTAGTTCTGGTAGGTCCACATAGATTTGTGTGAATAATTTCTAATGGTTTTGTTATGGAATGCTCTTTTTTTTAACCTAACCCTTGTTTGCTTCCCTATTTGACAATGTTTACAAATAGAATATGGAGGCTTACTAACTTTTGGTAGACCCCTTACTGAATCCTTCTCATTGGATTTGATAAAGTTGTCAAAGATTAAATGTCCCAACCTTCTATGCCATAACCAACTTTCATCTACTTGGCTTAAACAACATTTTTCTCCTCCATCTATATTAAGGATGTACACATTGCTAGATGTTCTTGGTACAACTGCTACTAGCTTTCCAGTGTCCTTTTTTCTGATCTCACATTTATGAGAATCAAAGGTAAGTATGTGACCCTGATCACATGTCTAACTTACACTTAGGATATCAGGTTTGATATTTTCTACCAGAAGTAAATCTTCTTCTTTGGTTTTGTTATTTCCTAAATTGGCAGTGCCTTTTCCTAGTATTTTGGATGGCATATTATCTTCAAAGGTTACTTTTCCTTTTCCTTTCTTGTTTAACTTGAGAAATTTTCTTTGATCTCTAGTCATGTGTTTGGAACATCCATTGTCTATATACCACTGACATCCTTGGTTTCTCGCATATAGGGATACATTGCACTCTATTTTCTTTTCTTCCATACTTTTTAATTATCGAGAATATTTATCCTTTTGTCATATTTTGGCAATCTGCATTCACTAGCTTTATGACCATAGTTGTTGCATTTGTAAAATTAAACATTGTAGTCTTGTACGGGAGAGAATGAGTTATAATTTCTTCTTTTTTCATTATCCTTATTATTTTCATATCTTTGAACATTTCTTGGATTGTACTTTCTATAAGCTTTATAGTGTATTGCTTTATGTCCAAAATTTTTGCAAGAATAGTAGTAACCAAGGAAGATATATTGATTTATGTTAGAGGGATTCCTTTTGATGATTCTGATCTTCTCGTCATATTTTTCATTAGTAGAAAGTGCATATTTCTATTTATTTAGGATAGTTTTCTATGGTATTGTTCTTGTTTTCTTTTATTTTCTTTTTATGGGGTTCTTAAGAACATCTGCATAGCTGATTTTGTCATTTTCTTGTTCTGTAGAGGGATCATATCCTAGTCCCGTCTTATCATTTCATGATATTTGACTGCTAACAATGTTATTCAATATTTTTGAGTTGTTTTCAAACTTAGACTGAATATCTTATTTTTCTAGTTTCCCTTTTAGTTGAACTATTTCATCCTCCAATATCTTACATATTTGTTGTTTTTCATTGAGTTATTTATTCAATATTTATTCTTTTCTTTTGGTTTCTTGGAGTTGAATTTTTAACTTAATAATCAATTGTTCTGACTCACTAATGGTTTTGGAAACTTCCCTTTCCCTCGATTTAGTAGCTTCTTCAATCTCTAGAAGGTGTTCCCTTAGTAACCTGTTTTGCTTTTTAGATTTTCTTAGTTCTTCAATTGCGCGAAGGAATTCTTCATCGAGGTTCACTTCTTCTTCATCTTCCAAATGATTATCATATTGATTTTGTATTCTCATAAATAGAATATCTGGCTCCTCTTCTTCACTCTCTTTAGATGAGCGATTGTCTTCTTGGGTAAAGAACATTTTCTTCTTCTTGTAGAACTTCCTTTTATCTTTGGTTTTTCTTTTATTCTAATCTTTGAAGTTTTGTTCATCATCACTTTCCTCCTGCTTAGGATAGGGACATTTATTAGCGAAGTGTCCAATTTTCCACAGTTGAAACATATTAGAGGAATCTTTCCTTTGTATTTCCCAGTCACTTTCTTGAGTTTCTTCATTAAGTTGGCAATTTCTTCATCAGATATATTTGATAACTCGTCATTGGTATTTTGCTCCTACCTCATATTTGTTTTAGATGCTTTATAGGTTGTTTCTCCTTTTGATGGTTTTTCGTTCCCTATTATCATCTCATATGCTATAAAAATTCCATGAAGCTGATCTACTGTGAGTTTGTCGAGTTCTGGTCCATCTTCAATTGTGGAAATCTTGGCATCATATCTCATAGGTAATGACCTTAAGATATTTTGTACAATAGGTTTATCGGTAAGTTCTTCTCCTGCTGCTCTGATTGAATTAACTACCTCATCTACCCTATGAAAGTATTCAACAATGTTCTCTTCTTCTTTCATCTTCAAATTTTCAAACTGGGTTCTATAGGTTTGTAGTTTGGCTTCCTTGACTTTGTTATCTCCTTCATATACAACCTCCAATTTGTCCTAGATTTCCTTAGTTGACTTACAATGCATAACCTTCACACATATAGAATTTGTCAATCCTCCTAGAATGGAATTAACTGCTCTTGAGTTGTCATTGCAGATATTCTTTCTTGCAGTATCTATGGGTGGATTAGCTGGCGAAGTGTAACCATTTACAACAGATTTCCAGACATCAAAACCAAGAGCCAACATGTAGCTTTTCATTCTTTTTTTCCAGAGAGCATAACCACCTCCATTAAACAATGGTGCTTTGTTGGAAGACATTCCCTCTTGTTGATTCATTTCTTTCAGGATCTACCTTCAAGTTATTAGACTGTGTTGAAGGCACAGGCTCTGATACCAATTGTTGGAAATACTGAGAGGGGGGAGTGAATCAATATTAACCTTTTTAAACAATTAGCAATTACTTTATTATTTAATTAATCACCACAATAAATCAACAATGGACTTGTATTTAAAATCAATTATATAAATATAATTAACAGGAATTACAAGGTTTTATAAATAATAGTGAAGGACACCAATCCTTTTTAGAGCACCAACTCTAGGAGACACAAATCCCCTTCTTTAGGGCACCAACTCCCTTTTTTTTAGGGCACCAACTCTACGAAGCACCAACTCCCTTTTTTTTAGGGCACCAACCCTAGGAAGCACCAACTCCCTTGTCTTTTGGGCACCAAGCTAAGGAAGCACCAACTCCCTTGTATTTAGGAACCAACCCTAGGAAGCACCAACTCCCTTATTTAGTAAAGGATATGAATCCTTCCTTTATCCTCCCTTCCACCCTCACTGCATAAGTATCATCAGTTCTTCTTATTGGACTCTACTTTTGTTATGATCTTCTGATCTGGACTACAAAGACACTTCTTCTTCACCATTCTTTCTTGCCTATATAGTCTTCCAACTAGTGTGAGCATTGAAGAATTGTGTCCCTTTGTTTGGACCATTGGACCTCTTCATTTAAATTAATAGTAATAACAATTGTCTTTTAATTTAGAATCAATATTTCCCTTTATTATTATTCACACATTAACGTGAAATATTTTCAATTTAGTAAGAGGGGTTTTCATAAATCGATCACAGGTATGGATCGATTTCTTCTAACTCGATATCATGCCTTTTTATTTTATTCTTAATCTTCTGCTACGTCCCCAGTTCTCCAAAAAATCAAATTTGAGATTTTCGATTATATTTCCAATACATTGGATGTATTTGATCACTTAATATCAATCAGGACAGAATCCAGATCCTATCTGGTTCAAAGTTTCTTCTTGACAGAATAAAATATATTCCTCTGTATGTTGAAATATGAAAAGATGCACTTTCAGGACCTTTATTCCATATGACCATAGGCGGTGACTAAGAGATAATCCAAATGAGTGCTTAATCACTTATCAAGATTGAAGGTCACGCTTTATTTGCACTTTTGAGATGGACGATTCTCGTTTACTTCAGGACTTTGGCGTTTCAGGTAGTTTTGCTGGTAGGAGAAGATGGATATCCCTTAAGGATGTACTCCCAGAGTGACGTAGCTTGTTGACGTCACTGTTGATGTGGCACTAGCTGAGTGGTTGCCACATGTCACCTTGATTCGTGACTTTCATATACCTAATGTGCCAGTTATGCCATGACACTTGTCACTAGCCAATTTGGCCACGTGTCATATTTGTCTTCTGCCACATGTCTTACTTTGTGGCTTTGATACTTCATGGGTTCAGGAGTTTTGGCATTTTTATACCATCCTTCGATTATCTCTGAAGTTTCAAATATATCTACCACCGTATATTTTCAATTGTCTTGATCCTATGGCCTTTGTTTATTCCAGAACTCATGGGTTCGGGAGTTCTTGGTTTATCTGAGTTGTTTATCGTCCAAGTAGGTCAAGGCTGGAGTTAACCACCATATTCCTTATCACTCTCTGAATATCAATGATTAATGATATTTCCTATTATTCCTATGATCCTACGGTCGACAGGAGTTCGCGACTTCAGGGATTTGGCCTTCGGGTAAACTTATGATCCAGGTGGATATTGGTGGCCACCACCTATTCCAACTGGATCCTCTTGTCCATTTTTGTTCAACACGTTATTATGTACTTCTTTGTAATTGTGGCTTCTACACTTCTAGGGATGTATGAAGCCATACACATCCTCTAGGTGGATACTCGTGGCCTCTCGCCTAATCCAACTAGCTTATTTTGTATGTTTTCATGTCAGCACATCTTGTTGTGCTTCTAGGGCCATTTTGGGGCCCTAAACATTGTTTTATTTGCTTACCATAGTCACACTATATATGGTGTTACACGTCAAAATTACTCAACTGGATAAGTGTCGCATGTTCCTCTCAATTGTCATAAGTGTCGCATCTTCCTTACAACTTTCGCAAGTGTCGCAAGTTGGTTACAAGTGTCGCAAATGTTGTTCAAACATATTTCCATAATGATGACACTAAGAAGGCACTTAAAACATCTCATACACTTGATTTGGAGAAGGGAAACTAGTTAACTGAAGTCAAGGAACTCTTAACACCTGAGAAGAGCTCTTAAACAAAGGTTCTGAGGGTGAGCGCTCCCCTACATCAGCCTTAGGAGCACTGACACTCTCCTATAAGGCCTCAGGGAGCATTATAACACTTGTCTGCCCCTCTGAAGGAGCGCTATCCACTTTTGGAGCGCTGGCACTCTCCTCAAGCTTCCTAGGGAGCGCTACAACGCTCTGATGCCCATTTTGAGGGAGCACTACCTAATCTGAGGTAGTAGTTGGCCCGTTGAGGAGAATAAGGGGAGGATCTTTCAAGTTTAGAAGGCAGTTGCATTCGAATTCTTGGTTCCATCAAGAGATGCCTGATCTAAGGAGGAAGTTCCTCAACTTGTTCTAAAGATAACTCAAGAGGTTAAGCTCCTCTTAACCTATATAAGCAAGCTCTATGATGGTGAAAAGGGGGAAGAATTGCTAGCATGAAACCTATGATCTCATAGGAAACACACAGTCAACCAAAGGGGAGTGATCAGTGAATCTGTTGTCATCCAGGTTGTGGATCTTTCGAGCAAGGGTTAGATGAAGGGGACTTGACGAAGTTGTCGCATTCGCATCTATGATTGTAAGTATTGTTGTCGTTATTCTCATTAATATGACACGCTTGGCCTGTTTCTTTCTAGTTTGTGTCTGATCTTACATGAAATTATCATTGATAGATAGATCTGTTTTCAAGCTAATATCAATAGAGTAGGAATTGGTCATATCTTGTTTGTTTACAGGACTCAGCGAGGAGAAAAGGATCGTAGCTCAACTCGGAGTGTGCAGGGACAAACGTCGATAAAGAGGTACTTATGTTCTCCTTCCTTCTCACGTGTTAGTTTGTATAGATTTGAAAGGAAGTCAGTGTCCACGTTAAGCATTTTCTGTCTTAGAGTTAAGGTCAAGCTCTTTGAGGCAATCTACCTGTCCGCAGGGAGATTTTCCTACAACAGAAACTGGCGATCACACTGGGGAGATAGCCTCAAATCGGAACTCCTTGTTTTGATTTCTCCTCATTGACCTTGTTCTACCCCTTGATTGTTTCAGACCTGGCTCACTCCTCTTTTGATTGGTTTCATGAGCTGATTGTCTCCCTACCCCATCACACTCAGCCTAATTGTCGAGATTGAACTGCAATTTTTGGATTTTTTGACACTTTTAGGAGCTTTCTGAACCTGGTGCCCCTGTCTCTATGTTAACAGAGCGCCAGCACTCCCTTAGTGCCTTACACAGAGTGCTATAACGCTCCTTGTCCTTGACAACAGAGCGCCAGCCCTCCTTTGGCCAATAAACCTTCCAGAATTATTTTTTCAGGGTTTTTCCTCTATGTCTCTCTTGTTGGGTCATCTTGTGAGTCAATCCTTCTTCTTTCCAGCTTTGACACCTGTCTTTTTCTTGAAGAACAAACATCTTGCTGTTTGGATCTTGTATCCTTCTTCACTATTGTTGTTGAGTTTTTTTGCCATTTGGAGTTTGAAATCCATACATTGTCTTTCTCTCCTCGTCAACTGAACGAAAAACGCTGGTGAGGGTCATCAAAGGTCTACATATTTTTTCATTTGGTTTTATTTAAGATCATTGTTCTTCGACTTTTTCTTTTGGGTGTGAAGTTTGATTTCTCTTTGATTGTTTCTTTTCTTTCGCTTCTTGTTTTGATCACAACGAGAGGGTGTATTGTTTGTATGATTCTTGCTTGTGTTGGTCTGATTTTCATTCATCCAAGAAGATAATTAGCAAGACGAGCATTGTGTTGAATTAATCATTATTCATATGCAAACAATAAAAATCATCTTCATGATTGATTGTGCATGTTAGAAGGCATCTCAAAAGTTTTAGCATCACATCAGGATTTGATTGAAGAAAATTTGTTTGAGGACATTCCTTATTAGTGCTTGTTAGTGAAAAGAACTCTCTCTCTCTCTCCCTTAGATAGATGTTCATCGAAAAGAAATGAATGCTTATCATATTTGATGGATTTTTGGGACTGAGTCATAATTCCATTCGTTTCACTTCCATACACCCCTTTTGCATAAAGAACAGCTATAAAATCAACGCTAATTAAAAATTATTTAGAACTTTTTCTTTTCTAGGATCCTCCACCAACAGTAGACTAGGCTTAGTACTTTGGATTAGGCTGTGAGCATAACTCTCCAAAGTTTCCAAAACAAACAGTAGAATCCTAAGTTAGGGAGAGTCAAATCCAATTATCGTATAAGTCTACCTGGGATCCCCCTCTCACACAGGGGTTACGCACGAGGTCTCATTC
>JASDQU010010713.1:64693-88681 GCA_032191745.1 Picea mariana
AAGGTGAATGTTCAAGGTATAATTCTGCTTATCATTTAGTTGCTTTTGATTATGTTAAGCATGATAAATTTGTATGTAAAAATGGAATAAAAAATCCATGTACATATTGTGGTTTATATAACCATCATATTTCAAAATGTTGGAAAAGATTGGCCACTTTCAGGAAACTTTACAAGCAAAGACAACATGAAAAGAGGATGCAAAAGATTTGCACTCATTGTCAAAAGAGGGGTCATATCATTGACCAATGTTGAACATTGCATCCAAACACTCATCCATAGCACAAGAACCAGATGGATAAAGAGATTGGCAAGAATGGAAGAGGAGATTCCATCATCGATGTGAGTCAAGATGATTCACAAGAGGACAATTTTCAGCAGAAAAAGTCACCATTGAGTTGGCTTGGTAAGAAATGGTTGGATTTCTTGAGCAAGTAAGGCTTGCATTTTTCTATTGTAGATGAATATTTCAGCCTTATGTATGCATTTATGTTGAAAGCATGACAAGTTGCAGCAGTTTATCATAACTTGTATGATGCAAGTTTGCATGTGAATGTAATTCATGTGAAGGCATTCTTGTTGTTGCACAACTTCGCCAGGAGGATGTAAAAGTGGGGTATGATGTTCACTTGTTACAGCCATATATATTTTTCATATTCAGCTCTTATGTACCCACATGTTTCGGGTTTATGTACTAATGTTTGTACTTGAAGAAGAGTTGAAGAGTAATGCATATGCATTTTTTTTTGTGTATGTGTAAGCAGTGAACCTGGTGATAGTTCATCATGAATGATTCATGATTGTAACATGATTGTGTATCATGTTTGTCGACTTGTCATTTTGGGAAGGTTGATATGTTTCCAATAAGTCTCAACTTGTGTCGATGTTGTCTTTATGACTATGTTGTGTCGATCATGTTTTCTGACTTGTGTTTAGTCGATGGTGTTTGTTGGGTTGTAAGTCAATTTTGAGTACACCAAGATGCAGGAAAACGCCATGTACTTTGATGAAGTACAAGATGCGACCATTTTCTTGAAGAGAAAAAAGACTTTGTTGACATCATTTTCAGTCTTGTATAAATTTGTTTTCAAGATTGATGGTTTTCTTGGCTTGTGACAAGATGTCGCAGGAAAGTTTTTGCAGCCATTGGAGAGCGGATTGTGTTGATGCCAAAGAGTTCACAAGAGGGACTTTATTCTCAGTGGGAAGGTTGGAAGACTTCCAAGCACAAAGAGAACAGTGGGTCAGCAGCAACCAGAGAACAGTGGTTGAAGGACATAGTCAGTTGCAGTGCAAGGCATGTCAAAGTATCTAGGTGATTGTCAAAAAGACTTTTCAAGTAGAATCAGTTGATAGAATTTGAAAGCAGAAGAGTATTGAATCTCAGATATATAATCATAAGATTTTTTGGGTCCAAAAGACTTTCAGTGGGAAGGCGTGATCAAAATTTGGACCAGGGGTCAAAATTTAGCTCAAAAATCAAAGTTCTCAGAATTGCCTCAAAACGAACGGGTGCATAGCCCTCATCGTCACAAACCCAATGCAACTTGTTTGGGTTCAAATGGACGTCGGATGAGAGAGATATTGCGATTTGTTCGAATCGCCAAATAGGTAAAAAAAAAAATGGGCTGACTGTACAATCCGTACAGTCCATACGGATGCTGACATGGAAAAGGTCATATGCTGACATGGCATGTCCATATGCTGAGTTGGCATATTCTAATGTGGTATTTTTGGATTGGTAGATGTGGACGAGTGATGATGTGACACGTGGCATTTAATGGGCAAATGGTGTGGTGCCACGTGGCCCAGTCATGGGCTGCCATGTGGCACTATTGTAATTGATTGTTGGTTCAAAATATTATGGAGTCCATGGGGATTGAACCATGGACCTCCCCCTTTGCCAAAGATTTAACAAAGTCTTACCAACCAACGCGTCGTAATATGTTACTTGTTATATGAATGAGTTTAAAATTATTTAAATTTGATTAATGTGTGGTTTGGCGTAGGGTCGGGCTGGGGCTTATCCCCAGCCTGTGGTTGTATCATATACCATATGACCCATTATACATACAGAGAACACGTGTGCCGATTTCACATGGATTCCAACCCCCGGTCCCACACCTTAAACATATGACCACTTGCTACACGGAGAATGCGCGTGGAGTTTGGTAATTTAAATGGATAGCCCCCAGTCGTGTGTATTACCATATGACTCTACCACCATATGCGCATGGGGTTTTGTTTTGTGTTCAAACAGTTATACAACCATTCGATCGCCACTTGTCCTTTTTCTATTTTCTCTTGTAAACGGAGCCCCCTTTTGCGATAGCACGTGGTCACATGGTGACCTTATGACCATGGCCTTGGTGGTTAGGGACTGGGCATGCTCTAATCGTCCTACAGTTTGATTAGTTTTGCGGTTACGCACGGGTGCTAGTTTTTAGCACGATTTGGAGCACATGTTCTAGGTTGGCCACACAGAGGTGCGTTTTGGCGAACCAGAGACAGCAAGCTTGAAGGAAGAAAATGGAAGGAGGCCTATCTTCTTAATTTTTTGGCCAAATGAGGTGCCGAAAAAGCCCATCTAGGGGTTTTTGGACGTTTTGAATCCATTGGAACTATTTTCAAAGCCATTTGAAGACTTCTTTTGTAGGTTTTTAACCATTGAAGTTTCAGAGAGCTCCAAGGAGCTTGAAGCCCTCATTGTTGGAGGTCTTGCTCAGATGAGCCTATGTTTGTTTTATGTGATTGAAGAATCATTTTTGGCTAATTGTTATGCTCTGAACATTTTGGGATAGGTTTCAGATCCATTTGAGGAATTTTACATGTGTTTTTTCCATAGAGAAGCTCAGGGAAGCTTAAGGCCACATGTAGAAGAGGTCATGCCCAGATGAGCCATGATCCATTTTCAGAGTTTTATTAGTCATTTCTGGGGGTTTTATGTATTATGAACCCAATGGTACAGTCAGAATTTCCATTGGAGTTGAGCAGCAGCTTGTAAAAGAATTTTTGACAAATTAATCCTAGAGAGCCAAGTCCATTGATGGAGGCTCAAGGAGATGTAGCCCAGAGAGGGGTGAACTCCTTTATCATGTTGTTCTTGTTGTGAGTGTTTGTTGGTTATTATTTGCTGCAAGTTATTTTTGTTGTTGTATTTATGAAAACAACATATTTAATCTTGCAAAGACTTCACACATAACTGTTACATGTCAATATTACTCAATTGGATAAGTGTGGTATGTTCCTCTTAATTTCCGTAAGTGTCGCATGTTCCTTACAACTGTCGCAAGTGTCGCATGTTGTTCACAAGTGTCATAAATGTCAAACAAATCATACTTCCATGATGAAGACACTAAGGAGGCACTTAGAACACCTTAGACACTTGATTTGGAGGAAGGAGAATGATTAACTGAAGTCAAGAATCTCTTTCCACCTAAAATGAGCTCTTAAACTAGGGTTTAGAAGGAGAGCGCTCCCCTATGGCACCCTTAGGAGTGCTGGCGCTCCCCCACAGGGTATTGGGGAGTGTTATAACACCAAATCACCCCTTAGGAGTGCTACCCATATTTGAAGTGCTAGCGCTCCCCTTGATCCTACTAGGGAGCATTATAGCGCCCTAATGCCCCTTTTGAGGGAGCATTGTCTAATCTGGGCAGTGGTTAGCCCGTTGAGGAGAATAAGGGGAGGATATTTCAAGTTTGGAACGCAGTTGCATTCGAATTCTTGGTTCAATCAGAAGATCCCTGATCTAAGGAGGGAATTCCTCAACCTACCCTAAAGATATCTCAAGAGGTTAAGCCTCTCTTAACATATATAAGCAGGCTCTATGATGGTGGAAAGGGGGAAGAATTGCTAGCATGAAACCTATGATATCATAGGAAGCACACAGTGAACTGAAGGAGAGTTATCACCGAAGTTGCTATCATTCAGATCGTGGACCTTTTGAGCAAGGGTTATACAAAGGGGACTTGACGAAGCTGTCGCATTCGCATCTACGTTTGTAAGCAATTGTTGTTACTGTTCTCATTAATATGACATGCTTGGCCTGTTTCTTTCTAGTTTGTGTCTGATCTTACATAAACTTATCTCTGGTAGATAGATCTATTTTCAAGCTAATATCAATAGAGTAGGAAGTGGTCGTACTGTTGTTTTGTCTACAGAGCTCATCGAGGAGCGAAAGATTGGAGCTCAACTTGGAGCGTGCAGGGACAAACGTCAATAAAAAGGTACTTCTATTCTCCTTCCTCCTCATGCATTAGTTTGTATAGAATTGAAAGGAATTCAGTGTCCACGTTAAGCACTTTCTATCTTAGAGCTAAGAGTCTGGCTCTTTGAGGCAATCTATCTGTCCGCAGGGAGATTTTCCTACAACAGAAACTGGCGACTCCACTGGGGAGTCCTCAAATCGAAACCTTTTATTTTGATTTCTCCTCATTGACCTTGTCTTACCCCTTGATTGTTTTCAGACCTAGTTCACCCCTTTTTGATTGGTTTCATGAGATTATTGACTCCCTACCCCATTACACTCAGCTGATTGTCGAGATTAGACTGCATTTTTTTGTTTTTTTGACATTTTAGGAGATTTTTGAACCTGGCGCCCCTGTGCCTGTGTTGATAGAGCGCTAGCGCTCCCTGAGTGCCTTACACAGAGCGCTATAATGCTCCTTTCCCTTTACAACTGAGCGTCGACCCTCTTTTGGCCAAAAAACTTTCCAGAATTGCTCTTTTCAGTATCTAAATCTCTGTGTTTCACCTGCTGAGCCTCTCTAAGAGTCAATCCTTCTTCCCATTCAACTTTGACATCTTTATTTCTGAAGAACAAACACCTTGTTGTTTGGATTTTGTAGCCTCTTTCATTATTTTTGAGTTTTTCTGCTGATTGGGAGTTTGAAACCAATACATTTTTGTTCTCTACTTTTTGACTGAGCAAGAAACTCTGGTGAAGGACATCAGAAGTCTACGGATCTCTCCATTTTCTTTTAGTTAAGGTCATTGTTCTTCGACATCTCTTTTGGTGTGAAGTTCTTGATTGTTCTTTGTTTTTTTACTTTTCTTTTGCTTCTTGTTTTTTATCGCAACAAGAGGGTGTATTGTTTGTACGAAGCCTGCTTATGCTTGTCTGAGTTTCCTTAGTTCAAAAGGTTAATTAGCAGGAAAAGTGTTGTGTCGAGTTAATCATTATTCACATGCAAACAATAAAGAGACATCTTCATGATTGATTTTTCATATTAGAAGGTATTTTCAAAAATTTTTAGCACCACATCGGATTTGATTGAAGAAAATTTGTCTGAGGACATTCCTTATTAGGGCTTGTTAGTGAAAAGAACTCTCTCTCTCTCCCTTAAATAGATGTTCATCGAAAAGAAATGAATGCTTATCATCTTTGATGCATTTTTTGGAGACTGAGTCATAATTCCATCCATTTCACTTCCATGCACACCTTTTTGAGTAAAGAACAGCTATAAAATGAACGCTAATTAAAAATTGTTTAGAACATTTTCTTTTCTAGGATCCTCCACCAACAGTAGACTAGGCTTAGTACTTTGGATTAGGCTGTGAGCATAACTCTCCAAAGTTTCCAAAACAAACATTAGCATCCTGAGTTTGGGAGAGTCAAATCCAATTGTCATATAAGTCTTCCTGGGATGCCCCTCTCACATAGGGGTTACGGATGAGGTCGCATTCGAGAGAGCTACGGAGATTATCCCTCTGTGGTTTGACTGATTGTAGTGGTTAGATTGTATTATGGGGATTGCTTAAAGGTAAATCCACAATTACTGAGTGGAATCCTTTCAAGTTGATTTCGGGCTAGATACCCTACCCGTACGTTCGGATCGGACTGTTGAATGTACCCGCCCAGGGGCTGACTGCAAATTGGTAACCTTAGTGGCCATAATCTTTAGGGTCTTACACAAGGTGACAGTGAAGGGAAGTCTCACTATACCTGGAGCAGACATTGGTCAAACTCACTCGGGCTCCTTGGAGGGTAAATCCACAATTACTGCGTGGAAGCTTGCACCAAGGCGTAAGTCCGTTAAGCAAGTCGCCATTGTAACTGTTCCACCATATCCCCGCCCCTTCTTGACTTGATCATGCGACGTTAGATTTCATCACCAACTAGTACGGTCATCGAGAGAAGGTCCTATTTGCTTGGTTTTGATTCTTAGATTCTATTAGCATATGTTGTTTCTTTTCGGTAGTTGGCCATAGATCTTTTTCGCCGACTCTTTTTCGCCAGCATCAACCCTCCATGACGTTCGCGGAGGTTACAGGGACTTCCTCCAGAAAATACGGAAGGGAACACCCCTTTACCCCCTCATTCTATGGAGGAATCTCCTCAACAGAGTGAGGTTCAAGACACTACAACTTCCCAAGAAGAAGTTCCCACTCCTTTAGAGAATTTTTGAATTGTTTCAGAGTCTCCGGAAGCTTTCCGCATTCTAGAGGGATATGAGCGACGTGTTCTCCAACTGAATTCAGCCGGTGAATTTGTCGTCGTCAATCCTTATGACATTTCGACTGGGTCTCATTCAAACCCTTTAGCCGACGACCCCTTTTGGACCACAGACATTGTTTGAAGTCCACCGTGCATGGTACGGGATATTTATGGAGCGGGAATAGGTGCCAACGCGCCTATTACCTACACCGTACCCCTGAACCATTTTACTGGTACCACCGTTTTTATGGCCACACCATCTGTTGGTCCGAACACATCGTCTGTTGGCCCAAGGTCTACTTTTCCTCTCCAGATGGCCCATTCCACAATGGTCCCTCACATTCCGACTATCCCTGCCAGTAATGCGGTGGTTAGCCAAGCTGTAATTGGCACACCAGTAACACCTAGACCTTCATCATCACTCCCTTTTGGGTACAGAGCACTGAATCCTTCCACTACCACTACTACCCAAGTTATGTTGGGAAGTTCTATACCTATCCAACAACCCGGAGGGACCGGTCTTGGTGGTCCTAATCCATTCAGTGGTACCTGTCAGTCATTTACGTCTGGTTCTCAAATTCTGGGAACTCTACCTCAAGCTGGGGGGCATCCTCCCACCGGAGGACAACTTCCATTTGGAGGGCACCCTCATGCTGGGGGGTAGCCTCAATCCGGATCTTACCATCAACCGTATGGAAAAAATGTGTCTGGCACACCCAATCCGTGGAACATCCCTTTTCCAGGAAACCCACAGTTCTCGGCAGGGCACAATTCTCAAGCTCTGCAACAACCTCCTTATGGACAAACTCCAAATCCAGCTTATAACCCTCAAAACCCATCTGGTTATCCTCTGCTCGCATATGCTTCTCAAAAAAACTCAAATCTTGTGTACCCTGGTCAACACCAATCTTATACAAGAGGGCCCACTAGTTACAATTATCCACATAACCCAGTGTATGGCCCTACTGGTGTCCCCATGCCACACCAGTATTACCCACAGGTTAACTGACAACTACCTTTCCTAGCAACCCTGGATCTTCCAAACTTGTCTCGATTAACGAATGATCCCATTTTTCATTCTCCATTTTGGCTACCTATCCCAGCTAAACTTCCTTCCGATATTCCAAAATTCGACGGAAAGTCCGGAGAAGACCCAAACAACCATGTGATGAATTTCCATCTGTGGTGTTCATCCAACTCCCTCATGGACGACTCTATACGTTTGTGTCTTTTCCAATGAACGCTTACGGGTTCTGCAGCAAAATGGTATATTGAACTACCATGAGCTTCTTTTCACGATTTCAACTCTCTCGCCATGTCCTTCCTCACACACTTCCAACTACCCATTCAATACGAGATGGGTACCAAACTATTGACCTCCCTTCATCAAACAACTTCTGTACACTTCTCCGATCATATTCATGAATGGAGACGACGACGAAGGCTAATCAAAGTGGTCATTTCTGACCAATTATTAGCGAAATGGTTCACTAAATCATTGTTACCCCAGATCGCTCATGATGTTGCCATGGGTGGTGTAGTCACCGAAGAAGAAGCCATTGCCTGAGCTCAGTACTTAGACTTAGTTTATTCATAGTCTGGTACTCTGTACGAGTTGATACCAAATGCTACTCATGCCACCAATGATCCATCCAAACCATCATCTACCTCGCACGCGGATGGAGTTATTGGCTCCGTCAAGACCCAATCCACTTCCCAGTCAACTGGAACAATCCAGCGGTCCACTCCGATGCCTGCTCCCAGTTCGACTGCACCCTCTTCTACCCCCCTCAAACTTAGGTCTCTGAGGTGAATGCGGTCCAATCAACCCCTTCACAACAACCTGGGGGCAAGAAGAAAGCAATAAATAAACCAAAGAAAAACAACAACAATGAACAACCAAAGAATCAACCTCAAACCCCTGCTACTGGGAAACAACCGCAACGGAAACCGAAATTCCCATGTCTCATTTGTTGTGATGATCACTACACCCAAGAATGTCCACATCGCGATGAAGTGGCCAAGATCTTTAAAGGAAATTCACAACCCGTTGTGCTTACTCAGCCTTTCCCACAGCATCAATCTTTGGTTGCTCAAACCCCCACCCCACGGGGTAGTTCCAACCAATCCCATGATGAAGCCTCAACAAGTTCCCACATTTACATGTTTAACGGGGTTAATTTGACCACTCGCACTGCAACATATGACACACCAGTTAAACCTGATAAACCGAAGACTACTAACGGTTCTTCGCCAGACCCGTTACCATCTTCCGTTAGTCCTCCGTCTGCTAGCCCTCCATTCGGGCCACTTCAGATTGAGAAACCTTCGTTTGACTACATTTTACGCCCTCCTAAGAGAACTATCTGGAAGTATACCTTTAATACTAGTTCACAGACTGCCCAAAACTACAACATCGTTGAAGATTTGGCTCAAGCACCGTGTGCTATGTCCGCTTTAGAAGTTCTACAACACTGTCCCAGCCAACGTAGAACTCTCTTAGCTACCATTGGCGCTTTTGATCCTGAGTCATCAAACAATCTCACGTTTAATCTGGATGATCATCAACCCTGACTCTCTCACCAGCTGGCCTTTCAGATCGAAGTTGTTGTTCACAATCAACAAATCCACCGAACTATCTTGGATGAGGAATCCTCTACTTGTGTCATGTCTTTAGCTTGTTGTAAAGGCTTAAAATCACATGCCCTTAACAAATCCCCTACGATGTTACTCACTTTCGATGGGCGAGGTTTTCATCCACACGGACTTTTTCAATCCTTGGTCGTTCAGTTGGGTGGCAAAACTGTTACCGTTGGTGTCGAGGTGGTCGATGCCCCCCTCGATTACAACCTACTACTTGGAAAAAGTTGGTTCTATGCTATGACTGTCATCACCTCATCGGTGTTTCTATGTGTACAATTCCCCCATCAAGGCAAAAGTGTCACTATCGATCAGCTTGATTTCTGTACACCCGACGCTCACGTCCCTGTCACCAACAACATTCCCTTTTTGGGAGACCACCCAGTTACGAATGAAAGTGTTGGTGTTGGCTTATTGAAATATTCTAGCCTCATGGGTACCTTCCCTACACCACTTCCACCCGCCACACATCATATTGCCACCATCAATATGATTTCGACTATGCCGTATCAATCCTTGGAATCATCTGATCCTTGGATTGTACCTAGTCCTATGGAATTCGATGTGCTAGGTGACACCATGCCACTTAGCCCAGCCAAGGCCGCATACATAGCTATCCAATCTGCCTCTCCCTCTCCGGACAAGCCACATTTATTGGCACATGATGCCTACTCGATTCCCTCATGGTTGGATTCCCTATCGTCCGCGATTGATTACATTTCCTAAATTTTCCCTTCTGACGAATCTATTATGGAAATGCTTAGTATTGACGATCTACCTTGGGATGATAACCATCATCGATCTTCTTTTCTTTTGCCTTTGGAAGAAATCCACCAAGACATACACTCTGTCTTCCCTCCCGATGTTACCGATGCTCCGCAATCTCCTATCCTCACACAAGATACTCTCTCTGAGGGGAACATGGGTAACATCTCTACCACGATCATTATTTATATTTTGATCAAAGAAGGTGTCGTGGAAAACATTAACCTTGGTGCTAATTGCACACCCGAAGAAGTGGTTTCTTATACTGCTTTGTTTAAAGAATTCTGCAATGTCTTCTCTTGAAGCTACAAGGAAATGCCATGGATCGACCCTTCGATCGCCGTGCACGAAATCAAGACTTACCCTGGCACGAAACCTGTTTGACAAAAACTCCACCCGGTTCATCCCAAGAAAATAGCAGCTATAAAGGCAGAAGTTGAGAAACTTCTAAAATATGGCTTTATCTATCCTGTCTTGTTGACAGAATGGGTCTCCAACCTTGTTCCGGTTGCAAAGAAACAAGGGACCATCCGTGTTTGTGTTGACTATCAGGATCTCAAAAAATCTTGTCCCAAGGACAACTACCCTATGCCCTTCATCAACCAAATCATTGATAATTGCGCTGGGAGCGTAATCTTCTCTTTCATGGATGGCTTCTCTGGGTATAACCAGATTGAAATCTTACCTGTTGATCAACATAAGATAGCCTTTATCTATCCACGGGGAACTTTCGCCTATCGAAAGCTACCTTTTGGTCTCAAAAATTTTGGTGCTACTTTCCAGCGGGCCATGTCATACGCTTTCCATGATATCAAGCATATCGTAGAACCTTACCTCGACAACTTACCTGCCCACTCATCCAATTGATCCGATCACATCGATCACTTACGGGTTATTTTTCTTCGATGTCGGTTCTACCATATCCGCTTGAACCCACATAAGTGCATTTTTGTTGTCGAATCCGGTCGAATCCTCGGTTTTATTATCTCTAAAGATGGGATTAGGGTGGATCCCTTAAAGATCAAGGCTATTCTGGCCTTACCCCCACCCACCAATTTAACCCAACTCCAAAGTTTGCAAGGCAAATAAAACTTCCTTCGTCATTTCATCTATAACTACGCTGCTATAACTAAAGGATTCATGTGGTTAATGCAGAAAAACACCCCTTTCATCTGGGATGACATCGCTCAACGGTCATTTGATGCTCTCAAGCATGCCTTGACCCACACACCTTTGTTGCACCCCCCGGAGTATACAAAGGACTATATCCTTTACTTAGTTGCCTCCACTTCCACTATTGCGATGGTATTAGTTCAAGAGGACCCCAATGGTGAAGAACATGTGATCTATTACCTGAGCAAGAGTCTATCTGGACCCGAACTCCGATATTCACATGTAGAGAAACTGGATCTGGCAGACGTCATTGTTGTCCAGATATTCTTCCATTACATATTATTATGCACCACCATGGTGATTGCGGACTCCAACCCCATGTACCACGTCTTGACACGTCAAGTGCTTGGGAGCAAATACTCTAAATGGATCGTCATCCTTCAGGAATTCGATCTGGAATTTACAAAGTCCAAAGCCAAAAAGTCCCTGGTGTTTGCAAAGCTTATCTATGCTCTCCCTCATGCGGGTGAAGACATTGAACCTAGAGATTCTCTCCCCGATGAAACTCTTTTCCTCATCAGCACCTCTGATCCTTGGTACGGAGACATCCTCCTTTACCTCCAAACCCAACGTTTTCAACCCAATATTTCCCGTGAAGAGCGTCGACGTATTCGCCACCATTCTCGTCATTATCTTATCGTCAGCGACACCTTGTATCGTTGTGGCATTGACACTATCCTTCGACGATGTCTGATTCATGAGGAGGTTGAACGCATTCTGAATGATTGTCACCTTGGCACCTGTGGCGGTCACCTTTCTAGGATGGGCACAGCCCAAAAAATCCTACATGCTGACTACTTTTGGCCCTCAATTTTCAAAGACTATATTGAGGCAGTCAAAAAATGCCCACCCTGCCAAGTCTTTAACAAGAAGGAACGCACCCACCCTACTATGCTACACCCCATTTTTTCCATCGGCCCCTTTGCCAAGTGGGGTATCGATTTCATGCAATGTAAGCCTACCTCAGCCGGGGGGCACAGTTATATAATCGTCGTCATCGACTACTTTACAAAATGGGCTAAGGCTATGCCTACCTTCCTGAACGATGGTCGTACCACAACTATGTTTGTCTTTAACCATATCATAACTCATTTTGGTGTACCATGCGCCATTGTCATTGATCATGGTGCACACTTTAAGAACCAGATGATGAGTGAATTGCATGTCAAATTGGGTTTTCTCCATGAAAACTCATCCTCTTACTATCCTCAGGCCAATGGACAAGTTGAGGCCATCAAAAAAGTCCTAAGAACCATGATTCAATGCATGGTAGGGGAAAACAAGACATTGTGGCATCTACAACTTTTTTTCGCTCTTTGGGCTTACCGTACTTCCGTGAAAACCGCAACTGGATTTACTCCTTTCTAGTTGGTGTATGGCATCGAAGCCATTTTACCAATTGAGTGTGAGATTCCATATCTCAAACTTAAAGTAGAACTCCTACCCCATACTTCTGCCGAAGAAGAACGCTTCTTATATCTATCCAAACTAGACGAGACACATCGTGATGCCTCTCGTTAACGAGGCACATCAGAAACGGATTAAAAACCAATACGACAAATATGTCCTCGTTTATGACCAAGCTCATGACAAATTGGGGATAGGTAAGTTAGAACCTCTGTGGCATGGTCCTTACATTGTGAAATGTTTCCTACACAGAGGCCCCTACGAGTTAGTAGATTATGATGGAATTTCCCTAGGAGATCCCCGAAACGGGCTTTACCTTAAAAAGTACTATGCCTAGATCACCCAGCATGTGTACTTTGTACATTATTGTATTTTAGTTTGGTGTGTCTGTTTCTTTCACGTGCTCGAGTCTTTACCTTTGCCACTCATACTGTGCTTTATGTTTTCATGCGCATATGACATCAGCCTTTCCTATCTTTTTCGGGTTTGCGGATGGCGCTAGTCGACATACCCGAAACATTGCTTTGATAGCATGGGTCATTTACCAATTTGACGAGGTGGTGAGTTCAGGAGGTATTTGCTTAGGACCAGTGACTAATAACATGGTAGAATATCATGCTGTCATCGGACTTTTGACCCAAGCCTCCTCCCTAGGTATCCCTCGTATCATTTTTTACTTAGACTCCCAACTCATGGTCTATCAACTCAATCGAATCTATGCTATCCGTAATCCTATCCTGCTACGTCTCCATCTACAAGTTCATCGTCTCGAATGAATGTTTGACTACATTGAATACAGACACATTCCAAGAGAACTCAACAGTGTTTCGGATTCGTTAGCTAATTACATCATGGATCGGTATCTTTCCCATATATAAGATTTAAGGAAAGTAAAATTGTACATCACATGTAAATTAAAACACATCACAGACATCATCTTGTACAAATCATTTGGCACTGTAAAAAATCGGAACTGTATATATATACATAGTGTGACTGAAATGTTTTGATTACATCAAAAAAGTATGTAGAAGAGAAAAATGTTGGGTCTCTACACCCATAAAACATCACCTGACAAGGCATACAAAATACGATCATCAGAGAGACTCTAATCTCCCTGCACTACATTGTGCTGGGAGTAACATATCACTGCACGCACTACACATCTCAGTAGAGAATTGACATTCTCTGGTACTCCCATAGTGTGCCTCTGTAGATGTAAAGGCACTTCTCCCCTCCGTAGAGGAGGAATGCCCATCGTGAGGCCTTGGAGGTTTCTTTCAACCTCTCAGAGACCTATCACTGGTACTCCCGGATCTACTGCAACCGAAACACCCCCACGACGTCCTGGTATCGGTAAATCATCCAGGTGCACTGCTCCCTTGTCTGCATGTTGAAAACAATACATCTTTTAAAAACTCTTCTACATACCCAAAAAAATATATATACATTAAAAACTTAAAAAACAAAAACTAGACAAGGTGTTTCTTAGTCTCTTACTTGACACATCCCAATCTTCCCCCGCGGGTAAAATCAAATCCATGCTCCCATGGAAATCCACCTCAGCATACAGGAAGTCCTCTATCCAGAGATACTTTCGTCTCATCCAAGCAAAGAAATTACCAGTGAAATGGAACTCTGACTCTGCTACTAGCCTCGGAGACAGACTAGTCCACCTCTCCATCCGTGGTTCGTCCACTGGTCGAACTGCCAGTACTATCTGAGGCTGCATCTCGGGGATGCTCTCTAAGAAAAACGAGACCAGAAAAGAGCCGTATCCGAACTGTTTATGTCCCATCCTACACCGCGAAACCGGATCCTTCACATTCTGAAGGAACCCTGCACTCCATTTGAACAGTGTTGGTTCCAAACACTGTACGCCATAAGCCACCTACGATCTTGATGCCAGATGTGCGCTAGTACTACCCGTCACGCTCGTGATGGAAAACAAAATGGACCGGAGGGGTAACTCTCGAATATCCTTGATAGGGATTCTACCCCCTACCAGTCTTGCTCCTGGGACATAGTGACATGCTAGGTACACGCCCACTTGCTCAGGTAGCACCCTCTACCCGGAAAAACATATAGGGACCTCTCTTTTTGAGAGGCCAGTCAAGAAATACACGTCTTCCAACTCGATGGTTAGAAGTTGTGTTCCGATCCGAAACCCTTGCTCCACGACATCCCATAAGCCGATCATGTGCTCAAGCAATAAAATCTCCTTCTTCATTTTTTGCAATTTGAAGAATTTCAGTAAGCCACAATCTTTCAATGCTTCCCACGTGCGAGGACTCCGCAAGGCGACTAATTCATCCATCTCATGCTCTTGTTCTTTCCACTCGATTATGGTCGCCGAAATCACCTACAAAACCAAAAAAAATAAAAGAATTTCATTATTTTATTTTGGCAATTTCGGCAATTTCTTAAAGCAATTTAAAACATGAAATCTAATGCCCACATTGTTTAAAGAGACTACGCCCTCTTTTATGATCATCACGCCCTCTCTTTGCCATTCAATATCCATCACATAACAATAAAAAAAAATTAAATGAAAACAATTTCTATTATGGCTGCGTGGGCATATGTGAGAATTTCTCATGGGCTCTTTGACAAAAATGACTCATCCACTTAGGTATTAAGACGTTGGCATCTTTTCTATCATCTTTTAAATACGTTTTTGCACAAAGAATGTCTAATTCCCATCATTTTTAATGGAGGCCGATTTGATCTTTTTGGGGCAACTTAGGGCTTCATTTTTTAAATTAAATGATGCTATGAAAATGAATATTAAACCATGTGATTGAAAGAAGGGGAGATGAAGATCTACCTGGTCTGAACGGCAAGAAAAATGGTCAACTGTAGCTCTAGTATCGAGCAAAACAAGATCCACCTCCCAAAGCGAGAATCTCCACTGCTACAAATCCTTATGAAAAATGAAATGGTAAATGGAATTTTCATTGTATTACTATTTATAAATTTCCATTTTTTTATAAGGTATAGTTATTTGTGGGTTTCTCTAACAATATAATGGCTTCACTAAACCTCTGGATTACAGTTTTGACATCGCAGGTTTCCTAGCAGTTCTGATCGATTTTTTACCTTGTCACGCTCATGAGCATAGTCTTAGTTCGCTCTCAAGCTCGAAAATATGAGAACGCACCGGGTAGACTTTTATCTCTTTTTCGGACCCGCATGGACACATGAAAAAGGAACCCCCCTGGAGTCATCTTTAAACTCTTTTCAGACTCTCTAAATATGAAAATATTGTCGAGTGACCTTGCTTCCTTTCACACTTGTTAAAAGGTTTGAAAGGGCGTCTTTCGAGTGATAGTTTATCTCTTTTTCGGTCTCGTTAGACTACTGTACGGAAAAGGAACTGAGAGAGTTCTCTTTAAGTGTTTTTCCAAACTCTATAATCCTGAAAAACCTTTTTATTTTTCTGTCTTTGGACTCATTAAAACAAACATCGACAGGCCCATACAAGACTGAACCCTTACTTCTTCTGGTTCGTTAAACAAAGGAAGAGGAACTTACCGAAGGTGAGTTGTATCGAGCATGTGTTATCCTCCTCGAGCTCATTAAATCAAAAAGAGGTACTCGTCTATCTGGATTGGGGAAAATTTGAAAGAAGCAAGCCAAGCAGTCTCTTGAGAACATTACCAAGTAATTCTCAGAGTCACCCTTGAACACGGCACTTTGTCATTTGCACGCATCATAATCCGCTGAACCTCTGCACTGAGCCAATCCTTTGAGTTTATTTTTACTCCTTTAGGTCACCTGACATAAGTCACAGCATCCACTACATAGTTTTGTTCCATGTCATGTTTTGCTGTCGTGCCTCAGTGTTCAAGGGAAGTATCTGCCTCTAGAGTCAGCCATCCCAAATATCTTGCCTCAAAACCCATGTCAGTCCATGTCCATTTGATCCACCAATTACATATTTGTGTTCGTTTCATGTCATTGATGGGGGATACATCAAGGCCCTCCTTCGATGAGCCTATTCCTATCGACCTCAGTACATTATTCGAGAATTAGGCTTAGAAACCAGTTAGTACTTCGGGACCTGCATGCCTCAATGGCAGGCCTACTCACATTCAACAATAGGTTTACATCATTGACCTCTGATTGGATGATTCCATGAATGTTCAACTCCATCTCATCCATTCACATTCGTCAAAATGTACTAGGGTACCTTGGGAATCATTGGCATTAATGGTGATCTCCCTCGCACTTGTTAACGGTTTACACTATTGACTAGTAATCAAGTGGTTTCTTCCATGTTTGACATCAGGACATCTATTCACATGGTTATATTTGTACCACATTGGGATTGGTAAGAAGACCCTGGGTTGAGTGATCACTTTGATATATGCTTTTCCCAGGTTGCGAAGGAGTTTCTCTTGGACGAATGATACATACACTATTACATAGATCCACTTTGTATTGGTCATGGCTATGTCTTGTCATCTCGTAGATCCACTGTGTATTCTTCGTGGCTACGATCAATCCAGGTCATTAGAGTATAGATCCACATTGTATCCTCGGTGGCTATACCTTTTTATCAATACAATTATGGATCCGCAGTGTATTTTATGGCGGCCATATCTTGCGAGTCTTGATTACCCAAGCATAGGTATGCCTACCTTGGGTTTTGAAACATGTCATAATATTTGTTGGATGTTTGTGTGAAGCTTTTGTCGGGTTCTCCGAGTCTATACCCTTGCTTGAAAGTCTACAAAGCATTTTAGTTATCAGTTCTCATCTTCTAACTTCATGCTTTGGGGGGCAATCTGTTACACATCAATATTACTCAATTGGATAAGTGTCGTATGTTCCTCTCAATTGTCGTAAGTGTCGCATGTTCCTTACAACTGTCGCAAGTGTCGCATGTTGTTCACAAGTGTCATAAATGTCAAACAAAGCATACTTCCATGATGATGACACTAAGGAGGCACTTAGAACACCTCAGACACTTGATTTGGAGGAAGGAGAATGATTAACTGAAGTCAAGAATCTCTTGCCACCTAAAATGAGCTCTTAAACTAGGGTTTAGAGGGAGAGCGCTCCCCTATGGCACCCTTAGGAGTGCTGGCTCTCGCCCACAAGGTATTGGGGAGTGTTATAACACCAAATCACCCCTATGAAGGAGTGCTACCCATCTTTGAAGCGTTGTCACTCCCCTTGAGCCTACTAGGGAGTGTTATAGCACCCTGATGCCCCTTTTGAGGGAGCACTGTCTAATCTGGGCAGTGGTTGGCCCGTTGAGGAGAATAAGGGGAGGATCTTTCAAGTTTGGAAAGAAGTTGCATTCGAATTCTTGGTTCAATCAGAATATCCCTGATCTAAGGAGGGAATTCCTCAACCTATCCTAAAGATATATCAAGAGGTTAAGCCTCTCTTAACCTATATAAGCAAGCTCTATGATGGTGGAAAGGGGGAAGAATTGCTAGCATGAAACCTATGATCTCATAGGAAACACACAGTGAACTGAAGGAGAGTTATTAGCAAAGCTGCTATCATTTAGATCATGGACCTTTTGAGCAAGGGTTAGACAAAGGGGACTTAACGAAGCTGTCGCATTTGCATCTACGTTTGTAAGCAACTGTTGTTACTGTTCTCATTAATATGACATGCTTGGCCTGTTTCTTTCTAGTTTGTGTATGATCTTACATAAACTTATCTCCGGTAGATAGATCTATTTTCAAGCTAATATCAATAGAGTAGGAAGTTGTCGTACTGTTGTTTTTTCTACAAAGCTCATCGAGGAGCGAAAGATTGGAGCTCAACTCGGAGCGTGCAGGGACAAACGTCAATAAAAAGGTACTTATGTTCTCCTTCCTCCTCATGCATTAGTTTGTATAGATTTGAAAGGAAGTCAGTGTCCACGTTAAGCACTTTCTGTCATAGAGTTAAGACTCTGTCTCTTTGAGGCAATCTACCTGTCCGCAGGGAGATTTTCCTACAACAATAACCATTTAAAAGAAGCATGAACTTAACACATAATTTATCTTGCATATTTTAACACATGGAGCAAGGTCCTGTAAATTTTTATTTTAATGAAGTAGAGGGTGCTTGCATAGCATAACAAGTCAGCCCACTATTTTCAGATCATAGGTGCACCAAGAAAAGATCAGGGAGATCATTGAGTGGCCAACTCCTAGGAATTTGATAGATCTGAAGAGCTTCCTTGGTATTTTCACTTATTATAGTAAATTTGTTAAGGGATTCTCACAAATGACAGTGCCACTGACCGATCTCACCAAAAAGGGGGATTTCATTTTGATAAAGGAGGCCCAGGAGATATTCAATAAAATGAAGCAGTTGATGAGTTCATGCCATGTTTTATCACTCCCTAATTTCACTCAGCCATTTTTCTTGGAGTGTGATGCTTCGAGAATTGGAATAGGATCTATATTGATGCAAAATGGTCACCACATAGTGTTTGAGAGCCACAAACTCTGATATTATGATCGGAATTACTCCATATATTACAAAGAGATGTTGGCCATAATGCATGATTTAACCAAATTCCAGCAGTACCTAGTGGAGAACATGTTCAAGGTAAAGACCGATCATAATAGATTGAGGTTTCTCATGGAACATGTTAGAACTCTATAAATTTTGTCTGGCTGATAGAAAAACGACAGAGATAACTATTTCAACCTACTTTAGAGCTAAAGCACTAGCCTGCTCAACTCAAAGAGGGCTCTCTCGTGTCACTAGGTATTTCTTTGATAATCAGTGGCTAGATTTGGTTTGTTTTGGGGGGTTTTAATGAAGTTGTTGGCAAGGAAGGGAAGGAAAAATCAAGGCTATGGAGTCAAAAATTTTAAATCGAGTGAAAAAAATGATCAACCGGTAGGACTCTCTAGAGGATAAAGGCTAAATGAGGCAATGAATCCGAGCTATAACTTGAATTTAATTAGAGTGGTAAGAGGAAAGAGAAATAAACAACTACATCAGAGAATTACAAAAATGAATTCTGAATTAGCTAAGAATAAATATACACGGTTTAAATTTCTTAAGACAAGAGCGTCACAAGACGAATTTTGGGCCTTTAACTCTCTAATTTAAACAGACAAAAATGTAAATGGAATAAAAGATCACAAAAAATGCATACAATGAAGGAAGACAAAACTCATATCACCACCATTAGAATATATTCATAGAGACTTCAAAAGCTTCTGCATATATATTCAATTCAACTTCAGAAAGTTACAATAGAGTTCGAAACAACCAAAAATGTGTTCTTGCACTTCTAGTAACATTAATTCATTCAAATGTCCCAGTATTTATACAATTTGATTACAATGGCTAAAACTGAACGTTTCAACTTTCTAAAACTGATTATAATAATTGCAACTAATAGTCTTGGTATATGAACCAATTTACAATGATTAAACAAAAAGATGTTTCAAAAACTAGGGATAGATCTCTCTGACTCCTTAGCTTCCTTTACTCCATCTGTCTCGCTCTGATCTTCTGCCGAACTTGTTGGTTTGTAGACACCTGGAGGTTATTTACTAGTTCCAAGAAAATTGCATTTCGGCCTACCCAGCCGCATGATTTCCTTCCACTATGAGTCAGAAAGAATCTCATAATCCATCATTTTCTTTATCACAATCTCAAGGTCAATGCATGTAGCGTAGGTCATATTCGGAAAACTGGTTTTCAATATCTTGAACTGGTTTAAAATCTCGAAGTTTGTGGCCAAATATTCCACCAAACTGGGTCCCTTCAGGTTCTCTTCCATGCCTTCAAATTTCAAATGATCCATTCTRCAATGAGTGAMGAGAGAATTGTATTCTTATTGATTATACAATTTCCATTTACCATCCCAAAATGGTGGGAGGCCCTTGATAAATAATTTTTCAAATGTATCCTTAAATTCCTATAAACTTTGCTCCATTTGAATAGATTTGTTTTGGACTGACCTAAGTAAATTGTGCTTAGCGATGATCCTCCTAGCCCAGATGATCAGTGCAGTTCTATCTTTGACCCCGATGGTATGGAGTTCAGCAATGGGCATAGAATTCAGCAAATCAATCACATTCTGAGCACATTACGAGGGCTTCTTCGCCAATGTCTCATTAATAATTGTACCTCTTTGTTGGGCAGTGATAGCTACATTGTCTTTGTCGTTTATAAAATTTAGATAAACCCTGAACTTAGCAGCCTCAGCAGAAATAGCATCCCAGATTACATGTTTATCTCCTTGTAACAGTACCTTACCCTTTAACGTGGTCTTCAATTTATTTACCCTTTCTTGCAAATCTTGATTCTCTCTTTGGAATTGAGCCATCTTTTCATATCTTATTTTCATCTCTTGTTTCATCCTTTCGAAGACCTCCTTAAGGCTCTTGATTTCCCCTATCTTTAAAATTACTTGGGACATAGCTTTAACCAATCCATCAGTGTTGGATCTAGCTTCTGTATTAGAAGGAAAAATAACAACCATATCTGATGTTGCTACCTGTGCTTGTGACCAATTCTCTTTCTCTTTTACTAGCTACAACACCTTAGCTTTATAATCCAGTGCTTCTTGTCTGAATGTCTCATTTTCTTTCTCTAGAGTAGCTAGCTCTGTTGTATGTGGATGTTCAGTGGAGGGCATCTTCAGCTTCATTTTTAGCCTTTGGATCATCTTCTCTTTTTCATCTAAAGAATCATTTACCCCTTTAGGGCCTTCAGATTCCAACCTTTTGACCTATGTCTGCCAGGCTTTGCTGGATGCTTTTTCCTGTTTCAATTTTCCATCTAATTTGAGTGCATGTGTTGTCAATCTTGAAACTCTCGGACTCAAACTTAGGTATTCTGAATATAGCATGTCACTGGAATTCTTGTGAAACTTTACTTTGTCTGAGGCACCAATATTTTCATAATTCTTCTTGATTTCAGACACTTTATCATCATCTTCTATTACTATATTAAATGTCTTTCTTTCCACATCCATGATTGAGAACAGGGAAGCCTTATGCTAGGATATCTTCTCTACTTCGGGCAACAAGTCTCTTATTTCACTATTGGCCATACTTCCCTTCACAACATACTGGTTCATTAAGTCCTCTTTCGATTGGTAGATTGCCCCAATGTGTCTTGCTAAATACATGTTTCTTGCTGCTAAAAACCCTTGAGTTCCTTTCACTTTGTGGCATGATTCATGTACCATCCTCTTCGTTCTTGATTGCACCTTCCACCATCTCCATGCTCACTTTCTCTTTATGTTCTTCTCTTTCTAAGTCCACTCTCTGTGAATATGGTGTGACTTTCATTTTCTTGAGAATATTTTGTTGAGTACTAGCACCCAGTGCCTTTGAACTGCTCCTCTTGTTATAAACACTCATCTTTGGAGCTTTAACAATCAACCTTGGAGAATTTTTTTGTGTCTGTATCTGTTGAGGGGCATACTCTATTTGTTTTGTCTCATCATGTTGCAAAGTGACCTCCATATCTACACAGGTTTCCAGATTAGCCAGTTTATCAAATCCTTCAACATGCTCATGCTCATAGGGGCCTTGTCTGCTCATCAGTCTTCTCTTTGATATGATCTGATGCGAATCATATTTCCTCCCTTGTAACTGTGTAAACCTGAATTCACTAAGTTTGGCTTGGATCTGAGGTAAAAAGGACTTGTTCTTTACCACAAAGGGCCCTATCATGAAAAGAAATTTTAAGTTATATGCCTTGTGCATTTTTCAGAAAATGCTCTGTCTCTGAAATTATCCTTTGTCTAATGAACTCTAAAGAAAATAATCTGGGAGTCAAAAATATTGGTAAAAGGTAAGGTCCTTCTTGATATTCATATACCCAAATCACAGTATATTGTATGAACAACATCCAATCTCCCACCCTGCTCTCTGGATTTGGTTGCAAGGAGCTTTTCATTTCTTCTGAAACACTTGGCAGGTCTGTGTCGAAGATTACACTATAAACCATGGACATGATCTTGTTTATGAAAATAAGCATGGTGATCCTTTTTCATTCGATTGAGATGAAAGTAGCTTCAAGGAATTCAGTCTTATTCGTTTCCAGGAATATCCTCAGCAAATGTGTGTAGTACTTGAAGTGTCTCAGTCAATTGAAATTTACCAGTTGTTGGTGCATATTGTCAGTGATGAACTTTTCAAAACTTATACAAACCGAATGACTAGACTCTGACATAAAAAAGGTCAACAAAAAACTCAGCATGACTTCTACTACAAACTTTTCGTTATCCAATCCTAAAATTTGACTAAGCATGGAACAAGCCCACTGGACCTCAATAATCATGATGCTTACATTGATAGGAAAAGGCAGACTCTCAGAATGGTGTTTAGGTTTAACAATGGTTTGGAGAAACATGGTTTTTACTTCTGAGGGACATTCTCTGTAGACTGTGATCATTTTCTCTTCCTCAAAGAGCTCTGACACTGTGGGGGAAGACTCTGGTATACTGATGGTGTGTCGAATTGATGGACTATCTACTTCATATCAGACCTTTGACCCTAACTTATTTAAAATGAATTCTTATTCCTATGAATATTGTTCGGCACATCAACTTACTAACTCTAGGAAAAGGAAAACGACTTCTATGGCATAAGGGGTAATAGAAGCTTGGGCTGCTCCGAGGAAGGGTATCTATTTTCCAACATTGTCTTGCAAATTTGCTATGAATCGATGGATAATGCTCAAATTTGGTTCACTGCTGAGCTTTAATTTCGAATGGAGGGTTTGCACCACTTTTCAAACGTTCGAGTGCTTTGAAATATTATAGAATAATGACCAGGGGCCCTCTTTTTATATGCATTTTTTGATATCAGGGGTTGGAAAAAACAGTTTTGGGTAGACCGTTGTTCTCCCTGATATGTTTCTGATGGTGCCACGCATCCAAGAAATGGAACCATGGTATTTTCCTCAACTTTCCCTTGAAAAATTATGCTTCGTGCTACTTCATTTCCTGATATGTGTCTTGGTCGTCGATCTGGGCCACTCCAAGATCTACGGTCCACCGAGTCTCATCAACTTTCGATATCGGGGGTTGGAAAAAATGGTTTTGGGTAGACCGCTTTTTGCCCCAATATGCCTCTAAGGGCACCACACGTCCATGGAACCATGGTATTTTTCCCAACCCAACCTCTAACAATTATATTCCACGACACTTCATCGCTCTATATGTGTCCTGGTCGTCGATCTGGGCCACTTCAAGATCTACAGTCTATCGGGCACCATCACCTTCGCGTCTCCGCTAGATTTATCCATATTCCACCATATGTGACCCTATCCTCCAAAATATCGTGCCTCCATCCCGATGTATCTCCTCGCTAAATTTCTGATACTTGGATCCTATCTGAAAATTGTTATGGTGATAACATAGGCTCCAACTGGGGATGCTATCATCCTTGCAAGGTAGAAAAGAATTGTATACCAAGTGCCTACCCATTGGGTTGTAATCTATTCATGTGATCTAAATCTACTGGTCTTTATTCAAAAACTCAAAATTGACCCAGCATAGCTCAGGGCCTTCACCTCGGGTTTCAACTATGCTTCTTTTATTCCAACTTTTTCATGCGAAAGAAAAATGTCAAA
>JASDQU010010713.1:110914-128318 GCA_032191745.1 Picea mariana
TGATTTTAAGGATGGAAATTTATTTTAAAATGTAGAAACCTTGGCTAATCTTACTAATCCTTCATATGCCAACTATAAATGTTTGGCGATATTTTTGTAAAAATATTCAAATTTATAAGGATTTTATATAGTTTTTATAAATTTTTGGCGATTTTTAAGGTAAAATAATTTTATCATATATAATTTGGGTGAATCATTTTTAAAATAACGAATCTCGTTTTTGGAAAAACCATGGAAAATTAGCCCATGAGTGAAATTTAGCCCCTAAAATCATCCATGGCCAACTCTCTGAAGTAAATCTCATGGTCCTTGCTGTCAAATATTTTGATGAGTCTCTGTGTGAAGTCCAGGTAGGAGGTAACCCTGACATGTTGCAAGGTGACTAACCCATGGTACCATCACTCATGGGCCTCGCCATCCAGGTGAAAGGTGGCTAGTTTAATGGCATCTGTCTCTGTCATCTGGTGCAGTTGGAAGTAAGTGTCAATCTTCTGCACACATGATCAAGTGGAGCATTTAGAGCCCCCGTCAAAGTTGGGAATAATGACTTTCCCAATGGTATGCTGCAAATCAAAATTGTATGTTATGGCCCTCATGGGCTCTCTTGGTTAGTTTCTTCTCTTCATATTGAAGAACTCCGTGAAGAACATCGCTGAGTGGAAATCATCTACTAGTCTCATGCACTCCTTTAAATATGCCCTATAGGGCTCATCCTTCTCAATCTGCATCAATGGACCTGCGGTCTCATTCCCCAAAAATGTAAGCATAGTGGGTCTGGGGGTTTTGGTGTACAAGTGGGAATGGATCTGCATGGTAGTGCGTGAGTGGCTGTCTGCTACAAAGAAAATCTCTCTATGGCTAGGGTAAACCACAATAGATGAAAATGACTGCATAAATCAACTCTATTCTCAAGTATTCTATATAAACAAATATGCTAGCAAGACAAGATAAAAGGCCTACCTCGTCCAGACGTTCAACGAATTCCACCGTTGAGCACTTGACCCAAAGCAATATACCTGCAACTAGTCCTCAACAACCAAACAAAGCAAGCATATGGTGATAATATATGATGTTATCACATTCAATAGCATAATCCATTAATATACATAACAAATACGCCCATGGAATAATAATTCAAATATTTGCAAGATATCAATTGGACAGGAAAATAGTATTTCTATTAATATATGATCAACATAAGTGAAAAATTTATAGACTTCTATGTCAGCACAGTTCGTAACCAAGAAACTAAGTTCCTTCCAGCTGGGCCTCCACCACTTCAATCCTCCACCAAAGGCAAGCTCATAGAAGAGAGACAATGAAGTTCTCAATCAATAAGGGAAGATATTTGGGGCTGAACATTGTGTTCAGACTTAAAGGACAAAGGGATGCAGACTCAATATGAAGTGAATAATTTCTCTAGAGTAACTTTTATCTCAAAGTTGAATTCTTTCTCCTCTTTTCCATAGCTCAGAATTGGCCCATTTATAGCCTTCAAATGGAACTGAAGGGCCGAGTCAGAACATTTCCAATATATGGAAGGTCAAGGATCATAGATCTCTTGTTGTGACATGGAAACCCGACACCATTTTTCATTTTTGGACACAAATCTCGATGTAAACGGGCTTTAGTGGTGCAAGCTACATATACACATGCTGTATAGTAGGCAAGGTGCGTACATGTGAAAAAAATGTATTTTTAGCTCTAGAATTTGTAAAAAGGGATGAAAAGTGTTGCACCTCTTTTGTCACCTAAATGAGCAAAATAATGGTGCTTACAAGCCCAACTGGGTCAGCTAGGAAAGACAACAGTAAAGGAAAGGGTTAGAAAGATAAAGCATAAAATATAAGCAAAGAATTAAACTAAGAATGATAAAAATAATTAAACTATAGTGTATCAGAACATAAGAACAAGGAACAAACAAGACTCATGCCACCAATGGAAAGGATTGTATTAGTGAAAAGAAAATACCAAAGAGAAAGGGAGACTTTGGGTCCCCTCTTCCTCCAAGGGAGGGCTCTTGGACCCCCAAATATTGAGCTCTTCTTACAAATGAGGAAATAGAATGAAATGGTGAAGAGAATCCAAAGCACATTCATTCTAGAGGTGATATGAATGGCTAAGTGAAATGGTGATAGCATACTCTTGATGAGGAAAGAGGATCCTCCAAGAGAATATCAACAACATAACAATACAAATGAATTCCTTTAAAATGTAGTGCACCCATGGCTTCCTTTTATAGCATAACTTTGAGGCATTATTCAACCAGCTTTTAGTGTGAACAAGGGGCCATTTAGGGCACCCTTAGGTATTTGACCATCCACCCAGCCAGATTCAACTGAGATTTGGATGTCAAATTGACTTGGAAGCTAAACCAGAAGTGGGCGAGAGGTCGACCAATATCATAAATGTGTCGTTTTGATGGATGCAAGGTTTTTTGCGTCCACAGTCACGCATTGTGCACATGTGCACTTTTTCCTGTGTTTTTGAATGGTGCATGTGCACGCATTCCCTGTGTAGTCTTAGGTCATGCTGATTTTATTGCTGATTGTATAGTTTTGGGCCTTTTGGAAATGCATTTTTGGTCCATGGGTGAACTAATAGCTGTTTGGAGATGCCGGATTCCTGTAACCATTTGCGGACAAAATTTTAGTGATAACAGATGCCCCCTGATGTGTGAGGTTAAGAGCATACGTATAGTCGAAATGCATATATGTTTCTTCTACTGATAGTACCTATGTAAGAAAGAGCGTTGGGAGGATTATCAAGAGAGATCCATTGGAAGGAGAGGGGGACCTGTAGAACCCAAGCTTTTCCCAAGGTGTGGAAAAAATAAAACTGTGTACAAACAAGGCGGGCATGCCCCATGCTCGTGTCATGTAACTTAAAATACAATGACTGAAGTTGTTGTGGACGTAGATCATTGCAACACCCTCCAGGGTGGTTTGATAATAACATAGGACAATTTTGATGGTGAACAAGCTCTAAAAAAAGAAGTAAGGACACCTATGGGAAGTGTCGATAAATGTGCAGACATTGATAGTCTATCAAATTTCAGAGGTCTTCGGCTAAGGTAAAACAACTGCAATAGTCGCAAAGTAAGATCCACAAAAACATGAGATAGGGTTGAAGTCGAATGTTAAGGTGGTCAACGACAACAAAAAATAATGGTGGTTTTCCCTGTGCCATTCAAGACTCCTCATTGTAAAGGTAATGAGAGTCAATATACGACCACCCTTCTAGAAACTGTGCTGATGTTGACAGAAAGGGAGACATGACTTCGTGAAGTGGAGGGATTCACAGAATCCACTTGGATAAAACAAGGAACTGATGAGTAACATGGACGAAGTCTAGGAGTAGTGAGACTCAAGACTGCTATTGGTTGGGGGGAGATGTAAAGTGGCAACAACTGTAAAACTGAATCTAGTGTCAGGGGGACAACTAGATGATGGTAAATTGTGCCAAAGGCGTGAAAAAATGGATAAACCAAGAGATCAAAAGGTGTATGGGCTGTAGGATACTCGGGGTTTATGGATAATGTCATTGATGTCGGGAAGTGAAAAATGCCCCAACCAAGGGCGAAAAGGGTTGCTTTGCCGGGTAAAGGAAGGTCACTAAAGGTGACAACAAAAAGCTATGAAAATGCGGAAAAAGGGTTTGTACAATTACCAAAAGAATAAAAAATAAGTTGGGATAACTGTGTAGATATAGAAATGGGTGCCCTAGTGTAAGATGGCTTGGCCTGACGAGGGTGCAAGTTGCTCGAAAAACAAGTGGAGGGTGGGGGCCCCATAGGTGGGTTTCTGTATTAGGGAAATGTATGGAGGACAATATGCAGATGGGCAAACTGATGGTGGGTGAAATGGATGGTTAATGATACTACGGAGGTGCAGTCAAAAGTAGAACCATGATGAAGTAATCTGGGAGTCCATTGGGTAGGCTAGAAAAATGAGGAGAAGGGGTATGTGGCTAGTTCTTGACGGTGCGTAAGACTATCGGTACTCCCATCCCTAAAGGTTGAAAAAAACATGAGTGTCAAAGTGTTAAGGGGACTATGAATGGGACAAATCATGTGGAGGAGAGTGCTATCGGGTGTTAGTACCAAAATGCAGTGGAGGTGATAGTACTGCAGAGCTGGTTATAGGGATCCTAGAGGCAAAGATCAGAGTGTATGACTGGGAGATGCATTTTGATATTCATAGGGAATGACTACATTCCAGTGTCGATAATATACCTAGAAGGATACCGCTGATGTGTAATGATCAAGTACCTGTACACATGAAAACCAAATACCCGACGTGAACAATATCTGAAGAAAAATATCATATAATAGTTATTCAATAATAGGTGAATGTAAGCATGCGTACCTGAGCATTATATGAGAACAATTACCCCCAGGGGATGAGGATGGAAAGTGTCCTGGGGAAGGGACTGGTGTAGGTGACGGGGTCTTGATCTCGTGGTTGAAGACGGATCGAAAAAAGGACACCCAGAGCTCCCAAAAATGAGTCTGGGAGTTTGGAAAAATGGACTATATATAGCTGTAGGGCCCATAATTCCACCCCATTTGTACCTGCTATCTTATTGAGTGGACGAGCGATTATAGAGGAGATTGGGAGATTCTGGAAGATCGAGGCAGCTGAGTTAGGATCGACGAGCTTCAGGTTGGTTGTCATATCCTCCTGCATAGAATTAGGGTTTCTATTTTTGGGTAGGGCCTGTACGGAGGGTCGTACAAGGGGTTTTGTGGGTGTGGGCCCCCCAGTGCGTGAGCGATCGAGGAATGTGCGCGCATGGGTGCACACCTGTAATTCGATCATCCGCACATGGGGGAACCCTAATGGGGAAAACATGTGCTCATTGCATGCGTGCCTGTGTAAGTCACAAAAATGCATGCATGCATGTCAGTGCCCCTAAATGGTGCGCATGTGTGCGCAACTGTGTAGTGAACATGCATGCTATGATGTGCGCCTGTATGTGTGATAGGGGAAGGGATAGGGTTTTTGAACCAATATATATGCCCTGATGGGAGAAAATATTTGGTTTTGACAGCGTAGATGGGGTTTTGGTTAGGAGGTCTGACGGCTTCCTGTGAAGGAAAAAGCGCTCTGTGGTGGAGTGCGTCCCATGGGCAACCAGGGTTAGTTAACTCCTCAAGGATGTCTTCGTCGTAGTGAAACTGTTGAGAATATAGGGGATTGAAAGGAGTGACTTTGGTGACTGTCATCATGGGGTTGTTTTCTAGCGGTGATGATGTAGAGGGGGTATCGTAAGGAGGTTGTGATGGTTCGATCGACATAAACCAAATATCGAGATATTATGGGTTGAAAATGGTAGTCGGGTGTAGAATTTCTGTGGGGAAATGAATTGGAGAATTGGGGGGATTTGGGGGTAAATCCTAATATAAATCATTTAGGAGCCATGCGGGAGTAGGGAGTGCCTCAATTTCTAGTGAAAAAATATGAACCATATCAAGTGATGGGGTGTTGAAGGAAAATCTCCCTGCGGATAGGTAGATCTCCTCTTGAGAGATAAATTCTTAACTCTTAAGACAAAAGATGATTATCATGGACACTGACTTTATTTTAGATCTAGATAAAATAATGTGTGCGGAGGAAGGAGAAAAAAAGTACCTTTTACCGGTGTTTGTCCCTGCACGGTCCGAGTTGAGCTCCAATCTTATGCTCCTCAGTAAGCCCTATAGACAAACAAAAGTACAAACAACTTCCTACTCTGTTGAGATTAGTTCGAAATAGATCTATCTATTAGAGACAAATTCATGTGAGATCAAACACAGATTTGAAAGAAACAAGCCAAGCATATTATATTAAAGAGAACAACAATGAAGAATGCTTACAGCCATAGATGTGAGTGTAGCAGCTTCGCCAAGCCTTCCTCGTCCGAACCCTTGCTCAAACAGTCCACACACTAAATGATGATGTTCTGAAAGACACCTTCTTCATGAGATCATAGGTTGGATGCTTCACAATACTTTTTCCTCTCCTTTCTCCATGAGAAGGCTTATTTAAATAGGCTTGGAGAGGCCAAACTACTTGAGATATCTTTGGGGTAAGTTGAGGATTTTCCTCCTCTAGTTATGGATCTTCCCTAAGATCATGGCTTGAAAAAGGATTCAAATCCAACTGCCTTCAGATATTGAGGGGATATTTCCCTCATTCTTCTCAACAAACCAATTTTCGCCTAGAATAGGTAGCGCTCCCCCAAAAGGGGTATCAGAGCGTTATAACGCTCCCAAAGAGAAGGAAAGCAAGCGCTGATGTTATAACACTCCCCCAGAAGGGTGGATAGAGTGTTATAACACTCCCTAACAATGTATAGGGGAGCGCTCCTCCCAAAAACTCAATTTTTAGTGGTCCTTCCAATAGCAAGAGACTTGCATTTCTAGTAGACTGATTCCTCCTCTTCACAACTAATCTTTGAGGTGTCCTAAGTGTCCTTGTCATGTTGTTGGAGGCATGTCATAGGAAATAAGGAAGTATGATGTCAACAACACTTATACACTTGCGGTCAAGATGCAACACTTGCGACACTAATGACGACACTTGTGACACTTGCGAAGTGAGTAATTTTCAGGTGTAACAAATTTCCCCCCAAAGTATGAAGTTAGAAGATGAGAACTGATAACTGAAATACTTTTCATACTTTCAAGCAAGGGTGTGGGCTCAGAGAACTTGATAGAAGATGGACACAATCATCAAACAAATGTTAAGACATGCTTCAAACCGAAGGTAGGCATACCTATGCTTGAGTGATAGAGACTTTCAAGATATGGCCGCCATAAATACACTGCGAATCCATAATTATATTGATAAAAGGTATAGCCATTGAATATACACTATGGATCTATACTCCCATGACCTGAATTGATCATAGCCACGAAGAATACACAGTGGATCTATGAGATGACAAGACATAGCCACGACCAATACAAAGTGGATCTATGTGATAGTATATGTGTCATTGTTCAAGAGAAACTCCATCGCAACCTGGGTAAAGTACATATAAGATTGACGACTCAACCCGGGGTCTTCTTACCGATCCTGATGCAGTACAAATCTAACCATGCGAATAGATGTCCTGATGTCAAATATGGCAGAAACCACTTGATTACCGGTCAATGATGTAAACCATTAACAAGAACGAGGGAGATCACCATTGATGTCAATGATTCCATTAACGAATGTGAATGGATGAGATGAAGTCGAACATTCGTGGAATCATCCAATTAGAGGTCAATGATGTAAACTCACTATCGAATGTGAGGAGGCCTGCCATTGAGGCATGCAGGTCCCAAAGTACTAACTGGTTTCTAAGTCTAGTTCCTAGATAATGTGTTGAAGTCGACAGGAATAGACTCATCGAAGGAGGGCCATGATGTATCCCCCATCAATGACATGAAACAAACATAGAGATGTAATTGGTAGATCAAATGAACATGAAATGACATGGGTATTGAGACAAGATATTTGTGATGGCTGACTCTCAAGGTGGATACTTCCCTTGAACACTGAGGCACAACAGCAGAAACATGACATGGACCAAAACACGATGATGCAATGGATACTGTGACTTTCGTCGGGTGACCCAAAGAAGTAAGAAAAACTCAGAGGATTGGTTCAGTATATTAATATGTGCACAAAGATAAAATGCCATTTTCAAGGGCGACTCCAAGAGTTACTGGTAATGTTCTCAAAAATCGCTTGGCTTGCTTCCTTCAATTTTTTCCCCCATCCAGATAGACGAGTATCTCTTTTTAATTTAACGAGCTTGAGCAGGGTAACACATGCTCGATATAACTCACCTTCCATAAGTTCCTCTTCCTTTGTTTAATGAACTGGAAGAAGTAAGGTTTCGATCCCGTATGGGCCCTTCAATGTATGATGGTTTAACGAGTCCAGAGAAGGTAAACTTGAAGGTTTTTCATGATTATAGAGTCTGGAAAAACACTTAAAAGAGAGTCATCTCAGTTCCTTTTTCGTGAAGTAGTCTGATGAGACCGAAAAAGAGATAAACTATCACTCAACATATGTTTTCTTCAAATACTTTAATCGAGTGTGAAGAGAACAAGGTCGCTCGACAATCTTTTCATGTTTAGAGAGTCTAAAAAGAACTTAAAGATGACTCCAATGTTGTCATTTTTCGTAATGTTAGTCTTGCGAGGCCAAAAAAGAGATAAATTATCACTCGAAAGATGCTCTTTCAAACCTTTTAACGAGTGGGAAAGGAAACAATATCACTCGACAATCTTTTCATGTTTAGAGAGTCTGAAAAGAGTTTAAAGGAGACTCCAAGGGGTTCCTTTTTCGTGTATCCATACAGGTCCGAAAATGAGATAAAAGTTTACCCATATGCATTCTCATGTATTTACGAGCACGAGAAAGAACAAAGACTAAGCTCGGTATTCCCCAAGCTTGAAAATATAGTGGCTTAACTCTAGAATGTATAGGGGAGCGCTCCTCCCTAAAACTCAATTTTTAGTGGTCCTTCCAATAGCAAGAGACTTGCATTTCTAGTAGACTGATTCCTCCTCTTCACAACTAATCTTTGAGGTGTCCTAAGTGTCCCTATTATGTTGTTGGAGGCATGGAATAAGCAAGAAGGCAGTATGATGTTAGCAACACTTATACACTTGCGGTCAAGATGCGATACTTGCGACACTAATGACGACACTTGCGACACTTGCGAAGTGAGTAATTTTGAGGTGTAACAGATTGCCCCCCAAAGTATAAAGTTAGAAGACAAGAAATGATAAATGAAATACTTTTCATACTAGATGGAAGATAATTACTTGAGAAGGAATACATGTCAAGGGTCACGATAGGGGTAAAAAGATCAATCTCCAATAACCCTACCACAGAAATCACCATGTCCACTATCGGATCCAAATCATCAAAAGTTGAAATCATGGGAGATGATGGAAAATCAACACCAGGAGGGGAGATAGAGTGTATATCTTCCCGAATTTCTTCACGAGGGGGAAGAAAATAGGATCGGTGATGGTTATTATCCCGAGTTAACTTGTCAATGCGAAGCATTTCCAGAATAGATTCATGAAAAGGAAAAATTGGGGAAATGTAGTCAATCGCAAATGACAAGGAACTCAACCATGATTGCATCGAGGAACTGTCGAGTGCCAATAGATGTTGTTCATCCGACGAGGGAGAAGTGGATTGGATAGCAACATATGATGGTTCAGTTGGACCAAGTGGCACAGTGTCACCTGGTGCATCGAATTCCAACGGACAAGGTACAATCCAGGGGTCAGATGATTCCAAAGATTGATAAGCCGTGGTCGAAATCATATCGACGGTGGAAATAGGATGTGTAGTCGGTGGAAGTGGTGTTGGGAAGGTACCCATGAGGCTAGAATCTTTTAGTAAGCCAACACCAATGCTTTCATACGTGATCTTGTGGTCTCCCAAGAAAGGAATATTGTTGGTAGCGGGACCGCGAGCATCGATCGTGCAGAAATCCAACTGATCAACAGTGAAAATTTTTCCCTGGTGAGGAAATTGGACACATTGAAAAACTGACAAGGCAACGACAATCATAGCATAAAACCAACTTCTTCCAAGTAACAAGTTGTAATTGAGGGGAGAGTCAACCACCTCGACATCAATAATAACAGTTTTTCCACCCAATTGGATGGGCAGGGACTGTAAAATCCCATGGGGATGAAAACCTCGCCCATCGAAGGCGCATAACATCATTTGGGATTTGTTAAGTGCGAGTGATTTTAAAAATTTCCAACATGCTAAAGACATGACACAAGTTGAGGCTCCCTCATCCAGAATAGTTTGGTGGATTTGTTGATTAAGAAAAACAACATCAACTTGGAAAGCAAGTTGGTGGGAAAGTTGAGATGCATAATTGTCCAGGTTAAACATGATATGGTTGGACGACTCAGGATCAACAACACCAAGAGTGTCCAAGAGCGTTCTACGTTGACTGGGGTAGTGCTGTAGAAATTCTAATGCAGACATAGCACACGGTGCTTGAGCCAAATATTCAACAATGTTGTTGTTCTGGGCGGCACGTGAACTAGGATTAAAGGTATCTTTATGGATAGTGCTCTTAGGAGGGCATAAGATAGAGTCAAATTTGGGTTGCTCAATCTGAAGTGGTCCAGATGGAGGATTAACCAATGGAATATTAACAGAGGACGATGATGGATCCGGTAAAGTACCGGTACCATTAATGTCTTTTCCTTTGTCAGGGTTACCTGGTGTGTCATATGTCTTAGAGAGAGCGGTCAAATTAATCCCATTAAACATATAAATATATGCACTCGACGAGGCTTCATCATTAGGATGGCTAGAACTGCCCCCAAGAGAGGGGGTTTCAACAACCATGGATTGCTGCTGTGGAAAAGGCTGAGTAAGCACAACGGGTTGTGAATTTCCTTGGAAAATTTTGGCCACTTCATTGCGAAGTGGACAATCTCAAGCGTAGTGATCGTCACCACAAAATATATAGGGGAATTTTAGTTTTCGTTGTGGTTGCTTTTCGGTAGCAGGTGTTTGATTTTTTGGTTGTTCATTGTTATTTTTTGATTTATTCTTTGTCTTCTTCTTACCTCCAGATTGTTGTGAAGGGGTAGATTGAACGACATTCACCTCAGAGATTTGAGTTTGGGGGGAGGTAGAGGAGAGTGTGGTCGATTGGGAAAAAGATTGAGTTTTGACGGAACCGATAACACCATCTGCATGAGATGAGGATGACGGTTTAGATGGATTGGTATTAGCTCGAGCAACATTCAAAAGCAAATCATACAAAGTACCATATTGTGAATAAACCAAATCTAAGTACTGAGCTCGAGCGATGGCTTGTTCCTCAGTGACCGCACCACCCATAGCGACATCGCGAGCGATCAAGAGTAACAGTGATTTAGTAAACCATTCCGCCAATAGTATGTCATGAATGACTGCCTTGATCATCCTTCATCATCGCCTCCACTCATGAATATGGTCAGAGATATGAACGGAGTTAGTTTGATGAAGGAAAGTCAAGAGTTCATTACTCATCTCGTAACGAATAAGCAGTTGAAAGTGCATGAGGAAAGACATGGCAAGGGAATTGAAATCATGAAAAGAATCACATGGTAGTTCAATATACCACTTTTCCACTGAGCCTGTAAGTGTTCGTTGGAAAAGATGCAAACGTATAGAATCATCCATGAGGGAGTTTTATGAACACCATAAATGGAAATTCATCACATGGTTGTTTGGATTTCATCAGATTTTCCGTCAAATTTCGGAATATCAGAAGGAAGTTTAGTTGGAATGACTGGCCAAACCGGTGAATGAAAAATAGGATCATTAGTTAATTGAGACAAGTTTGGGAGATCCAGAGTCATAAGGAAAGGTAGCTGTCGGTTAATTTGCAGATAATACTGGTGCGGCATAGGAACACCAGTAGGACCATAAACTGGGTTAGGTGGATTGTTGCAACCAGTAGGTCCTCCTATATATGGTTGTCGCTAGCCAGGATAAGCATGATTCAATGGTGGATGAGAAACATTTGCATAACCTGGTGGGTTTTGAGCATTATAGGCTGGGTGATTTTCTTGCCCATGAGGAGGATAAACATTCTACCCTTGAGAATGGTAAGGAGTAGATCCCAGAGTTAGATACACATTAGACCCATGAGGAGGATAATACTGTGGTCCTGGAGAACTCCAGGTGGTGTTTGGGATGCTGCCCGGATAAGATTGTCCGTAAGATATTCCGGAAGGAGCAGAATTTGATACTCCTCCTAGTGGATTATGAGATGAGTTCCCCCCAACGTGGGGTTGAATGAATGTGCCTCCTGAAGATACTCCCCAGGATTGTGAAGGGTTTCTAGTAAATGAAGGTTTCCCCCCTGCCAGCGATGGATTTACAACCGGGGTATGACTGGCAAATGGAGGTTGCCCTCCAGGAGGGGCATGAAAAGGGGGATGTCCCCTGATAGGGGTAGGCCCACCATGGAAAGGTAGTCCTCTAGGAGGGAAAGGTTTGTTAGATGGTGATTTCCCTCCAGCTGGTTGTGTTTGGCCAGTAGGGGTTTGCATTCTCGGGTGAGAAGATGTCCTAGCAGGATCGTGTGGAACATGTGGAGTTGTAGAGTAAAATCTTGTAGAAATAGGGGTAGAGATTGAAGTGCTTTGGAGATGAGTCATTAGGATGGACTTGTGCTGGTGTAACAATAGGGTTAATAACCTGATCAACTGGGTGATTCATGGTTTGACCGGATGGTCCTGTTTCACTAGGAGGGTCATGAGGATGAAAGGGTTGTTGAAAGGATTCAAAGTTTTCATAGAGATCGCGTCCTGATGAAGTCCTCCATACAGAATGAGAAGGTGTGGNGACCTCTTCGTCTATGAGTTCCCAAGGAAGTATAAATGAACTAAAAGTGGTTTGAGAGGGGTTAATGACATAGATGTAGTGGAATTTTCAACTATGACCAAAGCACCTTTTGAGTTATCTAACGGAGAAGAAATAACACTTCTAGCGTCAGATTGATTTTCTACCTCTCTATGGTGGTTGTCTTCTGAAGGGTTAGGAGGTAAGGGTTGATAGCCTTCCGGAGGCAGCCCTTGCATCCTACATGATCGGCGAAGACCTTTATCATCTACACGCTCAATTGTGGAGAATAACAAAACACACTGAAAATATAAGGTCAACTAACAAAAAGAAACAACATACGCTAATAAAATCTAGGAATCAACCAAGCAAACAAAACTTCTCTTGATGATCGTATTAGTTGGTGATGAAATCCAACGTTTCATGATCAATTTGAGAAGGGGCTAGGATATGGTGGAATAGTTACAATGGTGACATGCTTAATAGTCTTTCACCTTGGTGCAAGCTTCCACGTAGTAATTGTGGATTTACCCTCCAAGGAGCCTGAGTGAGTTTGACCAATGTCTATTCTAGGTACAGTGAGACTTCCCTTCACTGTCACCTTGTGTAAGTACCTAAATATTATGGCAACTAAAGACACCAATTTGCAGTGAGTCCCTGGGCGAGTACAGTCGACAGTCCGATCTGAGACATATGGACAGGATAACAAGTCCGAAATCAACCCGAGAGGCTCCCACACATAATCGTGGGTATACCTTCAAGTGACCCCCAATATACAATCTGACCACTACAAACAATTGAACTACGGAGGGATAATCTTCGTAATTCACCCAAATGCAACCTCGTGCATAACCCCTGTGTAAGAGGGAGATCCTAGAAAACCAATACGACAATTGGATTTGACTCTCCCTAGCTTAGGATGCTAATGTTTGTTTTGAAAACTTTGGAGAGTTGTACTCACAACCTAATCCAAAGTGCTAACCCTAGTCTACTATTGGTGGAAGATCCTAAAAACAAAAGTGTTCTAGATAATTTTTAATTAGCATTCGTTTTACATCTGTTCTTTACTCAAAGGGTGTATGAAAGTGAAACTGATGGAATGATGATTCAAATTCCCCAAAAATGCATGAAAGATGATAAGTAATCATTTCTTTTCAATGAATGCCTATTTGAGGGAAAGAGAAAGAGTCGTTTTCACTATCAAACACTAATATGGAATGTCCTTAATCAATTGGTTCTCAATCGAATCCAATGCAATGCTAAAACATGTTAGAAACGCCTTCTAATATGTATTTTTTGTCGTTTGTATGCAAATGAAGATCAATTCAATGCAAAAACTTCTCTTGCCAACTACCCTTCCAGATCAAGGAGATTCGGACAAGCATAAGCAAATTTCACAAAAGAAAACAAAAGATAACAAAGAAAATCTTACAATTCACACAAAAGAGAGATGTTTAAGAACAATGACCTCAAAGAACCAAATGAGATGATTCACAGATTTATGACGCCCTTCACCAGGGTTCCCTCTCAGTTGGATAAGAGAGAAGAAAGCAGTGTATTGATTCCAAGTTCTCAACAACAGAAAAACTCAAAGTAAGGAAGAAGGCCACCAAATATGAACAAAAAAGTTCTTATTTCTCAGAAGGAAGGATGTCAAAGGTCAATAGGAAGAAGCATTGAATCATAAAGAAGCTCAGTAAGTGAAAAAACAGAGATTGGATCTCAGAAAATGCAATTCTGGAAAGGATTTTTTGCAAAGGGAGGCTGACGCTCTGGTGTAAAGGGAAACAAAGCATTATAATGCTCTATCTATGGCTTTAAGGGAGTGTTTCCACCCTGCTAACAAGGTAGGGGAGCGCTAGTGTCCTAAAACCCAGAAAATTGTCCAAAAAACCCTAAAACTTAGTTGAATTTTGGCATTCAGAGTATGTGTGATGGAAATAAGATTCAATCAATATATGAAATCAAACATACGGGGTGAAAAAGGTTTAATAAGAACAAAGGGAAAGACAAGGTCTATGAGGAAAACCAAAACTAAAAGTTTTGATTCATTCCCCAGTGGAGTCGCCAATTTCTGTTGAAGGAAAATCTTCGTGCGGACAGGTAGATCTCCTCTTGAAAGCTAGACTCTTAACTCTTAAGATAGAATATGCTTATCATGGACACTGACTTCCTTTTAGATCTAGATAAACTAATGTGTGAGGAGAAAGGAGAAAATAAGTACCTTTTACTGGTGTTTGTCCCTACACGGTCTGAGTTGAGCTCCAATCTTACGCTCCTCGATAAGCCCTGTAGACAAACAAAAGTACAAACAACTTCCTACTCTGTTGAGATTAGTTCGAAATAGATCTATCTATTAGAGACAAATTCATGTGAGATCAAACACAGATTTGAAAGAAACAGGCCAAGCATATTATATTAAAGAGAACAACAACAAAGAATGCTTACAACCATAGATGTGAGTGTAGCAGCTTATCCAAGCCTTCCTCATCGAACCCTTGCTCAAACAGTCCACACACTGAATGCTGATGTTCTGAAAGACACCTTCTTCATGAGATCATAGGTTGGATGCTTCACAATATTTTTTCCCCTCCTTTCTCCATGAGAAGGCCTGTTTAAATAGGCTTGGAGAGGCCCAACTACTTGAGATATATTTGGGGTAAGTGAGGATTTTCCTCCTCCAGTTATGGATCTACCCTAAGATCATGGCTTGAACAAGGATTCAAATCCAACTACCTTAAAATATTGAGGGGATCTTTCCCTCATTCTTCTCAACAAACCAATTTTTGCCTAGAATAGGTAGCGCTCCCCCAAAAGGGGCATCAGAGCGTTATAGCGCTCCCAAAGAGAAGGAAAGCAAGAACTGGTGTTATAATGCTCCCCCAGAAGGGTGGACAAAGCGTTATAATGCTCCCTAACAATGTATAGGGGAGCGCTCCTCCCTAAAACTCAATTTTTAGTGGTCCTTCCATTAGCAAGAGACTTGCATTTCTAGTAGACTGATTCCTCCTCTTCACAACTAATCTTTGAGGTGTCCTAAGTGTCCCTATCATGTTGTTGGAGGCATGGCATAGGCAAGAAGGTAGTATGATGTCAGCAACACTTATACACTTGTGGTCAAGATGCGACACTTACGACACTAATGACAATGCTTGCGACACTTGCGAAGTGAGTAATTTTGAGGTGTAACATGGGGTAAGGGTACTCATTGGTTCTGTTGGAGGAGGGGGTGTATGATTTTGAATAAGGGCCAGTTGGCGACGCCTGTATTCAATGATCATAGGACATTGATATGTGAAATGATAAAGTGATTCACATAGAGAGCAAGGACATCTCATACGTTTGTTGACTGAGGTCGTGACATAATGGATGTCGGTGACATGTGTTGGGGTGGGTTCTTGCTGAAAGCTCTGGCGTACAACTGTTAGTGTCTATCGAAACTGAGGTAATGCTATAAAATGGTGTGTGTAATGGCCATATTCTGAATAGATGGTGCATGCGAATTTGGTTTGGAGTCCTTTGCTACTTGTGTTCTGGGAGATAGCGACAGTACTAGAGGAAGCGACAAGCGGTGGTGGTGCTCGAGGGAGTTGAATAAGATTACGTAACTCGGTGAGAGATGGGAACTTGTTGGTGGGGTGTCCATATTTCTTGCATAGAGTGCAAGGAGGTTAGACACATGGGGGAAGTGGAGTAGTGGGCTCCTTTTTTTTCATCTGCCCCCAGCTGTAGTAGGGGTGCTAACAAGTGGGGGTGTGGGTGGGATGGTGGGGGTAAGTATGGGAATCTACATCGGGATTTCTTTTGTTTGGGGAGGGACGGATGGTTGAGGGACCATCTCAGGTGGATGTAGATACCATATGGACTGGGATTTCCAACACCATGTTAGGAAGGGTGAGCGTTGCGGCTACTTGGAAAGCTTGTACAACCTGTGGGGTGTAAAAGAAATGGATTTGGGTAATGGCTTGGGGGACTGTTTCCCAAACCGGGATATGGCCTTGGGGGACCATTTCCCAAACCGAGATATGGCCTTGGGGGAGGGGAAGATCATGAACTGGTAGAGATGAACAAGGTTGAGGAGATTCCTGAGGAAGGATTTCTGTGACTAGTGGGACGTCAGGGATGAAAGGGGCCTCAGTGGGAGGGAGAGTATCTTCAGTTGTCGTTCCTTTGGTGGAGATGACACATACTTGTGCAGAAGGATGGATGAGTGGTGGTGCTCCTTGGTATGTCCCTAGTACGGATGGGTCCTTACAAATTCTGGGGCCCATCTCAATGAGTGGATAGGCATCTAGATTAGTGTAGATGAAAGGGAGGATGTTGTCGATGTTGGATGAAGGGTTAGGCTCATAATGTGATACCTGATCAATGGTAATGATCTTTCCGTTATGGGGAAACATCATGGTTCGAAACATAGAAGATCTAACTACCTTCATAGAATACATGTAGCTATGACCAAACAAAATATTGTAGTCGAGTGGGGCATCGATAAACTCAATGTCAATAAGGATAGTTTTTCCCCCGAGTTCAACAGGGACATTTTGGAAGAGCCCCTCGAGAGACGAGGGTCATCTGTTGTAAGACCTCAGAGTAATAGCGGATGGTATTAGCTCTGGAGAGCCAAGTTTCTGACAAGCGATTTTGGACATGATGCATGTGGATGCATCTTCGTCAATGATGCAGCCGTGAATGGTGATGTTCCATATTTTAATCGGTATTTGAAAAGAGACAAGAGTAGGGAGACAGTGTTCTCCACTGTCGAGATCAAATGTAATGAGTTGAGTATCGACTGCCCCTAGAGTGGAAAGTAATGATTTCTATTGAGTAGGAAAGGTTTGAAGGACTTCTAAGATTGACATGGCAGTGGGGGATTGGGCCAAGTCGTCGACCAGACTATAATTGTGAGTTTCCCTAGCTTGAGGGTTGTTGACATTCCTTCGCAATGGGATGTGAGGGATGCGAAGAGGTGTTTCAGTACTAGGGTGCAGAATCATCAAAGGTGGGCCAGTCATGACTGGGGTGGCCTCCGAGGTAGTGGG
>JASDQU010010713.1:149007-161524 GCA_032191745.1 Picea mariana
TGTGGAGTTTTCCACACAATCAAGCCCACTTAGCTTGCTACCCCATTTGCAAAACCTTAGCAAGTATTGTGCCTTATGAACTACCTAGTTAGAGCTCCCTTGACTCTTATTATTTAAGTATATAGGGGCTTCCACAGTGCAAGATATTAGATATTATTTTCGGGATTAACTACGTAGTGTAAGTCATTAATCTATGACCCATATTCATGAGTATTAGTCAAATATGGGACATATATTAATGACTTACACTACGCAGTTAATCCCGAAAATAATATCTAATATCTTGCACTGCGGAAGCCCCTATATACTTAAAGGGGGAGAGATTTATCAGATGTAGAGGACAGAGGCATGGTTCCAGGGGGAGTAGATTTATCAGATGCAGAGAACAGAGGCATGGTTTCAGGGGGAGAAGATTTATCATATGCAGAGGACAAAGGCATGGTTGTAGGGGGAGCATGAGTGATCTGATTTCAATATTGCATCATAGTGTTTCCATCAATTCTCAAGGGGGACATTGTTGATTAAGGTTGGTTGACATTGATGTCAACCCTTTAAGAAAGCCCTGTAGCACAAAGGTTTGGGTAATGGACCCAATATTGTTTGATGTAAATATGACTCATTATTGTTTTGTCATGGTTTATAAGAAGTAAATATAGATGAACTCCAAAGTGGTCCCCTTATGGTGAAAGCTCTCACGGGAAGACGCTTTGTAGAGTAAGAGAACCCATGATTAATTGTGGAATAATGAGATGAAGGAAAGTGAATTTGTTAGGTGAAATATCCTAGAGGGATAGTGCTTGTCATGTCATTTCCGGTGGTATGTGGAACATCACATAATTTCTCATGGTTAGAGAGTTATGGCCATGAGAAGTTGGAGACCACATGTTTGGGTAATGGACCCAAGTTTTTTTGATGGGTAATGGTATGAGTTATGATATATTTTAAGATAATACTACTCTGTATGGATAGTACATGTCATTCCATTTTTGGTGATATGTAGAATGTCACATGACTCCTCACGGTTTGAGAGTTATGGCCTTACAAAGTTGGAGGACCCTCATATGTCATCTAGAAGCCCGAAAAGGTCAAAGTAGTCAAAGTGGTTTAAGAGATTTTAAAAGGTAAATAATAAAGTGAAGTGATGAGTTTATTATAATTCAAAGTGAATACAAAATAAATTATTTCAATAATAAATTTAATGGAGAAATTAGAAGTGGACCCAACCCTAAAATAAGGAAAGTGAGCCAAGTGACCTAGAAGATGTTTTTAAGGAAGCTACTTGGAGAGTATAAATAAGAGGCAAGGCTCTCTCATTTGAATTACACTTGAGAATATTGAATATCTATATGTGTTTGAGGTAAACAAAGATATATAAACCATAATTCTGAGTGAAGGTGAAGAAAACAAGCAATGCAAGGAAGTATAAATTCTTTTGATGGTGCTTTCTAACGTATGTTATTTACAGGTCATCTCTCCATTTTCGCTATAACTTTTTTTATATAATGATTCAAACCATGACATTTCTATTCAGGTGAGAAAACATATCCAAGTATCTGTGGTAAGAAATTCATCTTGTGGGTCATTGTATTTTGAGAGTTACACTCCATGGAAAATAGGGTTTGTGGCCAGTCCTAAAACTAGTCAAAATCAGTTGTTTCGCGTAAAAATGTCATAGCCTTTTCATAACAGATAGAAATTGAGTGAGAACAAATGTGTTGTTTAGGGTAAATTATTTAGTATTCTATGTAAAATTTTCATATCAATTCATCAAATATTTTGTGCAGAGCATGCTCTACAAGGTCGCTCTCTAGAATAAGCCAGAATTCAGCAAGGTATTCCATTTTTTCTATAACTCCTTTTCTGAGAGGTTACAAGTAGTGACACTTGGAGGAATTGCATAAAACACATTGAAGAACATTTTATATAAGTTTCATATGTTTATACATTACAGGTTCAAAGTTATGATTACTTCAAGTTGGGGTTGTTGACTAATCCAAAACTAGGCATATGACACTAAAGAAAAGTTTGATGAAAATGCTAGTCTCTTATTTTTAAAGTTAAGGAAGGTTTGTAGGAATGTCATCATATACACTAGGTATATTACAGAGCTACAAATCAGGTTTGAATGATGAAATTGATGAGGGATTTTGGTTGTGGTACATGTTGAGTACATGGTTGAGACAAGTAGTTGATGAGTTGGCGCACATACATGAGGTGTATAGTTGATGATGTTGGTACATATTGATGATTCATAGTTGATGAGTAGTTGACACATGATTGGTACATACTTGGTACATGGTTGGATGCACTTTTTTATGGTATATATTGATTACAGGTTGGTGCATGGTTGATGCACTTGTTTATGGTACAGGTTCATTACAGGTTGAGGTATAGGTTGATGCATGATTGATGCATGGTTCAGATTTATTGGTATAGGTTTACAGAGGTATATATCACAGTGATAGTGTGACAGTGGTTCCATCATTCTACTTCTACTTTAGGGTGGCAGGATGGGGCAAGGACAGGTGGTTATAGCCACCTTCCGGTTGTAGCCGGAGAACATTGGGGGTTGTAGCCTCCTTCTGGTTATAGCTAGAGAATTGGGGAGTTGGAGCTTCCCTCAGGTTGTAGCCTGAGAAAATAGGGGGTTGGAGCCTCCTTCCAGTTGTAGTTGGAAAACAAAGGAAGTTGGTTCTTCCAATGAATATAATTCTTCAAGACATATAAGAAAAAACATTCTGTGGCTTTCTCCCGATTTGGGTTTCCATGTAAAACACTGGTGTACTGTGTATGTTTGTGATTGTTTATTTCTTACTGCTCATTATTGGATAATAATTCTACATTGATGTAACATTTGAAGAAAAAGGATTATAATTACGCTATTACTCATTCACCCCCCCTCTCAGTAATCCAACAAAGGCAACTTAAGGAGGCTTAGAACGTTATTGTCTAGCCGCGGGAAGTGTAAAGGCTAGCAGGGGAAGGGCACGTGGAGTATCCTAGAGACGACAGAGAAGATGAACAAGAATTCTATATGGCTCTCACCTTCACACAAGAAAATAAATCTTAATGAGTGACGTTGTCCTTCACAATATTTTTTGAGTGATACACGTCATCTGAAAACATCTCACCATTTTGGTAATAGTCACGGGAATCACATAGTCATTTGCTGTGTGCAGCTCCTAGCAAATAGTAATGTAACGGGAGGCAAAACCAACATCGAAGACAACCATTTTTGGGTGGACACCTATTAGTAAGGATAGATGATCGAGGGACACAATGACACATTTTTTACCTACATCAGGTCTTGACCAACGATTTGATCTCATGGCGAAGCTTGAAGACAGTTAGTAGTAGACATGCATGAGTGTTGCCTATTTTTGGATGGTGCCATGTGAATAGTTTATTGCGCATGTGGCATGGTTTTTCCTAGTCTAGAGTTAGCAGTTAGAATAGAGGGAAGCCCAAGTGACACCCTAGTTTATATATTTCATCTTTCCGATGTAACCAGGGTTGGTTGAAAATTTTAAGAAACAAATGTTATTGTAAGAAGCTTGAGTGTTTTTTGACTGAAACTTAATGCAAAGGTCTTGTGTTTTGATGTAAAGATTCTATTTGCGATAGTTGGATGTATTGTGTTTATTTCTCTACGATTGTTCTTTCCTGTTATCTTTAATTTCATATCTCAAATCGTCTATTTTGAAACAAAATTTTGAACCTGCAGATTCACTGTACTGCGCCCCTTGTTCGTGCCACTTAGACAAAGCATTTTATTCTCGAGCTAACTCTAAATTCATCCACAACGATGCTCTTGAGTTCTCTCCCTCTATTTTTCTCCCACCACACTTTATGATTAACACTGAAGGTTGTCGCTCACCTAGCCTTTTTCTCTCGAATCCAGTCACTAAGTCATGTGTTCCGTCTCTTCCTCAGACCGACCCCATAGCCCGAGTTTTACTTACCTGTGCCAATATAACCAGAAGGATTTCATCACCANGTTTTAAAATCTAGCTATCATTCATAAATCCATATCTTGCGTGGAGACCACGCCATTTCTAAGAGAGCCCTCTCCAGATCCGAAATGCTAGTTTGGGGTCTCAAATTTGGTTGAAAAATTTACCTTCGTCATATGTTCATCAACCAAATATATTTACAGAGTACTAACAAGGCCATAACTCTCAAACTGTGAGGAGTTATGTGACATTCCACATACCACTGGAAATGGAATGACAAGAACTATCCAACTAGGATATTTTCACTGAAAAATTCATTGATCTTCATCTCATTATTACACAATGAACGATGGATTCTCCAACCATACTTCTAGGATAACTCTACTGCAAAGCATCTTCCCATGATGGATTTCACCATAAGGGGACCACTTTGGAGTTCATCCATTTGTACTTCTTATGAACCATGATAAGACAATAATGAGTCATCTTTACATCAATCCAACTATGCATCATATATCAAAGAAACCATATTGATCCATCTTCACCATATCGATCCATATTCATCTTTGCATCATATCAATGACAACTCATTGATCCATATTTATCTATGCATCATATCAATGAAAACTCATTGATCCATATTCAAATAAGAATCATATCAATGACAACTCATTGATCCATCTTCATCTATGCATCATATCAATGACAACTCATTGATCCATCTTCAACTAAGCATCATATCAATGACAGCTCATTGATCCATCTTCATCATCATATGACTATGATTATACTTGAAATCTATCCATTCACATCAAGGACAACACTTATTACATTAGTATGCTAAGACGTTCTTCCATTGACATCAATCAATCAATCCTTTGGAATCAATCAATCCCTTGACATCAATCAATCACTTGAAATCAATCCCTTGACATCAATCAATCACCTGACATCAATCCTTTGACATAAATTAATCAAATCTTTGGCATCAATGACAACATGATCCAACAATCTCCCCCTTTGTCATTGATGGCAATACCAACATTGATGTCAACACCAATAATTGATGTCAACATGTATATAAGGTATTTCTCTATGTCAATAGTCATCAATCACATCAATGTGACTATTGGCCCTTGACCAGGTTTTGTGGAAACGATCGTCATGTTTGACCAATTTCGGGACTTCGACAGGTTGGTCAAAGACGGAGTGCCAGGCAAAGTGGATATTACAAGATCTCGCCCCCTTTTGCAGGCCTTTTTGGGTTTAGGGTTTATGTAATGGGTATGGGATGTTGGCCCATGGGTTTACCCATGCTTTGGCTTGCTTTTTAATGTATAAATAGAAATCTAGGTGATGTAAGTAGGGGGTGCTAAGGGTGATATCATGCTAAGTGAAATAAATGTAAGTAGTTGATCTATGTGATTGTAAAGGCTTTGTCAATACTGTGTGTTGAGAACTTGCAGAGCTGAGTGCAAGTGATTGTAAAGAGTTTTTGTACCTATGACAAGATCAGGGAAGGAGGATCTAGCGAGGTACACATAGATCTCCTGTCCTATGCGAAGTTGTTTTTATGGCTCTGTGCCTATGAGAAGATTTAAAGAAGATAATAAAGAAGAAAAAGAGTTGGTGGACGAAGCCCCATGCTAGGGGTGAACCATGTATATCCTGTGTTATGGTTTCTTTCTGTGATTGATGTGATTTATGATTAGTGTTGTAATATTTCTATATGTTAGATGCATCTGATATAGTAGCTTAGTGCTTAGTAATATGAATGAATGCTAGATCTGATCTATTTCTATGTGCTAAGTTCTTGGATGTGTTAGATCTTGTTGAATACCGTGTTGCTTTATAATTAGGGTTTTACCATGAATAAGGGTTAAATGCTAATGAATTTTAACTGTTAAGTTCTCTATTAAGTATTGTAATCAGATATCCATGTCCCAGCTAGGTTGTAGACACGTGAGTCCTGCAACCTCCCCTGCCTCTACCTCAGGTGAGATTTCATCTACTTCACAGGTGTTGTCGAAAGGGCCAGTAGTTAGGGTTTTTTTGGTGCATTGTTGAAGCGTTGAAACCTGGGTCTACCCCTATGCCAACAAATGGTTCTGTTTCCAGGACTGAAACTATGATTGCGAGGAACTAAAGAAAAGATGAAAGATTTGTGCGTAGATCTGTTGTTGTGGTGCGCGGTACTCCACTTGACTTGCGAAGCTATGTGCTAAAAAAAGAATCTTGATTTGAATAAAAGAGGTAAGCTTTATGCTCTGATAAAGGTAAGATAAGTGGAAATTTTTGTTTCGAAAAATGAATCTAGGTATGTTTGATAGATTTGGTCCTAGCCTAGAAACTATGGAACAACTAGAAGAAAGAATATATGATATGAATAGATCTTATAGAACTAGTGAAAGATATGTTATTGATATGCATAGAAAGAAGTGTTGGACTAACAAGTGGATGCAGGATCCTAGAAATAATTTTTTGCAGATCCACCATTGTGATCCTAGTGTGCAGTGCAGGAAAGGTTGGGGATCATTCAAGAGAAAGAGAGGATTGGCTCTTTTTTATAATTGTAGAAGACCGGGACATCTTTCTATGGAATTCCCTGGTTGAGGTCCTATTTTCCTTTGTTGTAAGGCTACTGGACATGAAGTTTTAGATTTCCCTAGAATGATTACTAAAGTTGAAAAGATGAACATGAGATAAGAAGACCATGAGGAAGGTCAAGAGACTAAGAATATGCTCAAGAACCAGAAATAATCAGAGAATAGTATTGAATATGAAAGAAACATTGAATGATCACAGAGAGATCAGTTTATCATATATCTTAAAAGAGAAAGAACACATAGAAACAAGCATAGGAGAATTTGACATAGACTGTGTATTGGATGCAGAAACACAGGTGAACATTATGACAGAAAGAACTTGGGAAATTTTGGGAAAGCCTTCTATGGTTCCTTCACTGGGAGGAATAGGATTGTTTAAAGGAAATATGATAACCCTATGTGGAAGACTTACCAATGTATTTATGAATGCTCATGGAGCATCGACAGAAGAAAAATTTGAGGTCATTAATTTTTTGAGAACAACACTCCTTTTTCACTTTTGTTAGGAAAGTCCTGGATTGAGAGAGATCAGATCCGAAGGAAAGAATAATAAGAAGATATAAAATAGAAAAATAAAGACTTAAAGGATTTCATGGCTAGGAGAATAGTGTGCTTAATCGAAGAACAAGAGGACAAGTCGAAGCAACTGAGGACCAAAGACCTAGTTGTCGAAGCTAAAAGAACATAGGAAGACTTTAAGAACTTATCCATGTAGGAGAGTAGAGCACCTACTCTAGAAACAACAAGAAAAGAAGTATTATCCTCAAATATTGTGGATGATCCTCAACAGTGAGAAGTTACTATGCTAAGAGAAGGAAAGAAACAAATTATAAAGAGGAACCCGGTGACTCAGATCATAGGAAAGAAAGCAAGAAAGCTTAGTAAGAAGAAATCAAAGCTAGAAAAATTGCAGGAGGTTCCAGAGAAGACAGGAAGCTTGCAGAACTTGAACCTCACCGAAATAGCAGAACAACACCGACTGGCACTTTGCCATGGAGAAGTAATATGACTATTGGAGGTGTCCCAACCATTATAATGATGCTCCAGAATGGCTAGAAATGCAGTTATTGCTAGAACGTTCACCATTGGACCATTGGGACCATGCCATAATAGATGGAATTGCATTGATTAAGGCGTTCCTGCCCATTGGAGGAGTCTGTTACGATGCTTCCTATTTATCCCGTCTAGTGTTTCACCGAGAACACTTTTGCCAATTGTGATTATTTGAGCCCATAGAGAACTAGTTGCTTTCACATAGTGCTTATTGAGAGCTTGCCACCCATTCTGTTACATTGAGTGTTTGCTCACTGACCTAAGATATATGATATTGAGCGTGCATGTCAGATGACATTATCATAGTAGAAAACTTCGTCGAAGAGATACTGATATAATTCATGACTGAAAAGGTGATGTCTGCAAGTGTACAATCTTCATCGACACGAGGATTGGAAGCATCCCCGTTGATTACGCAACATCGGTCTAGCCGACTCGCTACTGAGAAATGTAGCAAGCATTGTGATGACTTGGTGAATGAAAAACTCATCCCATCAATCCTTCCCGACTACATCCTGCCTTTGGCTGGTGCAGTGAGTCATGATAGTGTCCCGAGGGACTTCAAATACACATTGATCACCGCATACCTTCTGAAGGGGATACGTGCAGTAGGACTCCAATTGGAAAGGATTCTGACATTGAATATTAGCACCTATAACTTTGGATACCGCAAGAACTATGGCATGCTCACACCATACAAGTTCTTGACCAAGACATCAGGGAAGAAGTCAAAGATAATCCCCCAGCCATGGACCATGGACATTACGAGGTCCACGATACTCAATGTGATGAAGTTACTACACTTCGGAAGACACCAGGAGGTTAACGCATGCGTTAAAATCATACTGTCATGCTTTCATGGTGGTTACCTATGGTTGGAAAGGCACATCACAGTAGATCTGACACTGATCCACTGGATCACCATATTAAGAATGCAAGGATGAGACCCATAGTACTTTTACCCAAGGAAGGATGCAGATCGTGCCCTGGCATAAACAATCAAAGACACCTATGGTGATGTAGAGAAGGGGAAGCGGGGCTACAAGGTATCCTCCATCCAAAACAGTGCAGTGCACCTAGCTTTCCAGTTGATCATTGGTAAGCTCATTAGAAATAATAGGCCAACACAGGTCACGGGGCTCGTCATTGACCTCGTAGGAAAATGCATTGAGGGGCTGCAAATGAACTGGGTGAGCTACCTCGTCAATCAGTTAGAGAAAGACTATCGTGAAGCTCAGGATCAGGGCTATGAGTTTCATTTCAGTTGGTTGTTGATTCTCATCACCTTCAATGTTTGGGAGATGCTGGAAGGAATGACCTTCCTTGAAATTGAGTCGTCTGAACCACTAGCTGTGAATTTCACTACACTATGGTATTTGAGCGACATGGCGAAGAAATGACAGTCAAAAGCGATGTTCCACACCTATTATCTACAGTTGAAAAGGGCCATTGAATCCTTCCCTCGCATGACACCGAATACATTGCATCAGTTCAGGCCAGTTGCGAAGTTCCACGCATATAGGCATTTCATATATAGCACTGCGTGCAAAGATGAAATCAAGGAGGAGTTGTAGAGTTACTATAAGATCACTGAGGAAGATATGGAGAAAATAACAAAAGAATGGCCTGCAGAATTCTTGGTACCAGTAGAACAGGCATAACTATCTTACCCTGACCTCATCACAAGTCTTGTAGTCACTCGAGAAGAATATGATGCACCTAGGAACAACAGGAAGAAAAATAAGGAAGATGTACAGGAACTGAGTAGCGCATTAGAAGAGACTGCTTCAGAATCACCTAAAGGAGGAGGAGATGATGAAGTGAACAAAGAAAAGGATGAAGGGAAAGAAGACAAGTAGAAGCAGGGTGAAGTAACACCACCTAAATATCCCCTCAAAGAGACAGAGACATCCAAGAAAATAAAGGTTTCCCCAAACAAACCTACATCACAAAAGAAGTCAAAATCCAATACACCTCCATTTCAGACTATGTTAACTGTGGATGACATTGGCCTTACCATTTTTGTTGTGTTAGACACCTTGGAGGATATCTTACAAGGAAGCAAAGCCAAACAAGAGACAATGTCTGACAGGATCGAAGCAGATCTTAAAGGAGTACATCAAGCTCTCTATTTGATCCACGCAGTGTCTACTACACCATCGCCATAAGAAGGAAAAGAGTTGGGAGATGAGCCTTCCCAGCTATGCAGATTAGCAGACTTGACAGAAGATTTCCTTCATCATGTAAAGGAGGAAAAGGAAGAGGAAGCAGAGGCTCTGAAGAAATAAAAAGAGGAAACCATAGAGAAATGTCAGGTTTCCCAACAATAAAATGATGACCTCCAGGTGAAGTTTGCAGAGGATAGAGCGCAAATCTAGAAGGAGAAAGAAAAGATTCTCGCAGACCAGATGGGAGTTAAAGAAGTAGTCACCATAGCACGTCACTCTGTGAAAGGATTACAATAGAGGGAAGAAGAAGCCACTGAGAGGAAGGTGGGGAAGCTCATTGAAGCCATTCAATAGATCCAAGAAAGAATAGCATAACTATAACTACAATTCATGACAAGCACTCCATAGGAAGTGCGATATCAGAGAGAGGAAACTGCCTGGAGCGAAATTGAGAGAATCAAAGCATTGACCTTGGAATGCAAGAAACTCAATAGTCAAAGTGCATAGACCTATGAGCACCTTGTAGAGGACCTTGAACTAAGGACATTAGAGTCATAGCTCCAGGAAGCGAAGAAACAAGCCACAACAGTGCAAGCATAGTTGAAGCTACTGTCACCAGTCTAGAGGATTAAAAGGTCACAGGAATAGTGCACAATTCATAAATAGGTCCATGCCATCCAAAGTAAAGTCATGGAAGTGACCCAGAGGCTCTAGACATTGTAAGATGAATCTTGCACACTTTTTGAGGATATTAAAGGACAAGGTGCACATCTAGAACAAGTGGTCACCTTAGTTGAATAGCGATTGGAAGGACCTGTAACCGAGAAGGTCATTCGGGAGTTCGTCGAGCAGGACGCTCTAGAGAAACAATAGATTGAAGCATCTTGAGGCCTTCGAGGCAGAGCTACCCATATCAAAGTGACTCGGTATGAGTCACAGGTGAGTGTTGGGAGCTTGTTGGCCCTTGACTAGGTTTTGTGGAAGTGATGGTCATGTTTGACCAATTTCGGGACTTCGACAGGTTGGTCGAAGACGGAGCGCTAGTCAAAGTGGTGATCGCAAGATCTCTCCCCCTTTTGTGGGCCTTTTTAGGTTTAGGGTTTATGTAACAGGTATGGGATGTCGGCCCATGGGTTTACCCATGCTTTGGCCCCTTTTTTAATGTATAAATAGAAATCTAGGTGATGTAAGTAGGGGGTGCTAAGGGTGATATCATGCTAAGTGCAAGCAATGTAAGTAGTTGATCTATGTGATTGTAAAGTCTTTGTGCATACTATGTGTTGAGAACTTGCAAATATGAGTGCAAGAAATTGTAAAGAGGCTTTGTGTTGTGAGAAGCTTGGGGAAGGAGTATCTAGAGAGGTACGCGCAGATATCCTATCCTATGGGGAGTTGGTTTTGTGGCTTTTTGCATGTGAGCAGATTGAAAGAAAATAATAAATAAGACAAAGAGTTGGTGGACATAGCCCCACACTAGAGGTGAATCACATATATCTTGTGTTATGGCTGCTTTGTGTGATTGATGTGATTTATGCTTAGTGTTGTCATCTTTTTGTATGTTAGATGCATTTGATATAGTATCCTAGTGCTTAGTAATATGAATGAATGATAGATCTGATCTATTTCTATGTACTAAGTTCTTGGATGTGTTAGATCTTGTTGAATACTAAGTTGCTATGTAATTAGGGTTTTACCTGCAATTTGAATAAAGGTTAAATGCTAATGAATGTTAACTACTAAGTGCTCTACTAAGTATTGTAATCATAGATCTGTGTCCCAGCTAGGTTGTAGACACTTGAGTCTTACAACCCCCCCTACCTCTACCTCAGGTGAGACTTCATCTACTTCGCAGGTGTTGCTGAAAGGGCTGGTTGTTAGGGTTTTGTTGGTGCATTGTCAAAGTGTTGAACCACGGGTCTTCCGTTGTGCCAACAGTGACTATCTCTCCCCCTTTGACATCAATGGAAAATGGTAGTTCTCTCCTTAGGGTTGCTCCCCCTACCTGAATGCCTTCGATATTCCTCTAAATAATATCTCCCCTTTTGAGAAAGGGATATCACTCTAATGTAATGATGAATATACATCGCTCATGCACCCCATGTGACCATCTCTCCCCATGGAATTATGCCTCTATGCTCTTTCTTCAAATATAGGGCTATTTTACCAAGTATGCATATGATAAATATCTCATCCTAGAATCATGGGAAGAAGAATGAATCCACCTATGGGTATGTCTCCCCCTATCTTCTCTGTAATACAAACAATATGCTTCTGCTACAAATGCTACTGCTCAAATAGATCATAGATCAACCACTCTTTTTATGACGATCGTTGGACTTGTCCATGCATCAAAACTCGTGCCATACCATGAAACAAAATATATGTCAACAATGAAAATAAAGAATCATGAATAAAACATCAACCAAGTACACCATGAACCAAATTGTGTGCCCACCATGCACAACACCCATGTACATCAACCATGTACATCAACACCATACAATGTGCAATAAGATATCATCAATGGAGTGTATCAACCATATTCCACTACCAACATGTCAACCATGTGTTTTAAAACAAGTTTCATATCACCAATAATATGCCTCTACTATGAGCCAAGTGCCACAACCATCAAATGTCTCATGTACCAAAGTATATTCTAATCAAGTAGTACCAATGGTGTACTTTTATCCAAGTACTATTATCGAAACATATACCATCTATGAGTGAACCATCA
>JASDQU010010713.1:161544-171578 GCA_032191745.1 Picea mariana
AGGATCTTCCCTCAGGTTGTAGCCTGAGAAGCTAGGGGGTTGGAGCCTCCTTCCAGTTGCAGTTGGAAAACAAAAGAAGTTGGTGCTTCCAATGAATATAATTCTTCAAGACATATAATAAAAAACATTATATGGTTTTCTCTCGATTTGGGTTTCCATGTAAAACACTGGTGTACTGTGTATGTGTGTGATTGTTTATTTCTTAGTACTCATTATTGGATAATAATTCTACATTGATATAACATTTGAAGAAAAAGGATTATAATTACACTATTACTCATTCACCCCGCCTCTTAGTAATCCAGCAAAGGCAACTTAAGGAGGCTCAGAACGTTATTTTCTAGCCGCGGGAAGCGCAAAGGCTAGCAGGGGAAGGGCACGCAGAGTATCCTAGAGACTATGGAGCAGCTGAACAAGAATTCTATATGGCTCTCACCTTCGCACAATAAAATAAAGCTTAACGAGTGACGTTGTCCTTCACAATAGTTTTTGAGTGATACACATTCTCTGAAAACATCTCACCATTTTGGTAATAGTCACGGGAATCACACAGTCATTTGCTATGTGCAGCTCCTATCAAATAGGCGTGTAACAGGAGGAAAAACCAACATCGAAGACAACCATTTTTGGGAGGACACCTATTAGTAAGGATAGATGATTGAGGGACACAATGACACATTTTTTACCTACATCAGGGCTTGACCGATGATTTGATCTCATGGCGAAGCTTGAAGATAGTTACTAGTAGACATGCATGAGTGTTGCCTATTTTTGGATGGTGCCATGTGAAGAGTTTATTGTGCATGTGGCATGGTTTTTCCTATTCTAGAGTTAGCAGTTAGAATAGAGGGCAGCCCAAGTGACACCCTAGTTTATATATTTCATCTTTCCAATGTAACCAGGGTTGGTCGGAAATTTTAAGAAACAAATGCTATTGTAAGAAGCCTGAGTGTTTTTTGACTGAAACTTAATGCAAAGGTCTTGTGTTTTGATTTAAAGATTCTAGTTGCGATAGTTGGATGTATTGTGTTTATTTCTCTATGATTGTTCTTTCCTATTATCTTTAATTTCATATCTCAAATCGTCTATTTTGGAACAAATTTTTGAACATGCAAATTCACTGTACTGCGCCCCTTGTTCGTGCCACTTAGACAAAGCATTTTCTTCCTCGAGCTAACTCTAAATTCATCCACAATGATGCTCTTGAGTTCTCTCCCTCTATTTTTCTCTTGCCACACTTTATGATTAACACTGAAGGTTTTCGCTCACCTAGCCTTTTTCTCTCGAATCCAGTCACTAAGTCATGTGTTCCGTCTCTTCCTCAGACCGACCCCATAGCCCGAGTTTTACTTACCTGTGCCAATATAACCAGAAGGATTTCATCATTGGTTTTAAAATCTATCTATCATTCATAAATCCATATCTTGCGTGGATACCATGCCATTTTTGAGAGAGCCCTCTCCAGATCCGAAAGGCTAGTTTCGGGTCTCAAATTTGGTTGAAAATTTTACCTTCGTCATCTGTTCATCAACCAAATATATTTACAGAGTTCTAACAATGCCATAACTCTCAAACTATGAGAAGTTATGTGACATTCCACATACCACTAGAAATGGAATGACAAGAACTATCCAACCAGGATATTTTCACTGAAAAATTCATTGATCTTCATCTCATTATTACACAATGAACCATGGGTTCTCCAACCATACTTCTAGGATAACTCAACTGCAAAGCATCTTCCCGTGATGGATTTCACCATAAGGGGACCACTTTGGAGTTCATCCATTTGTACTCCTTATGAACCATGATAAGACAATAATGAGTCATCTTTACATCAGTCCAACTATGCATCATATATCAAAGAAACCATATCGATCCATCTTCATCTTTGCATCATATCAATGACAACTCATTGATCCATATTTATCTATGCATCATATCAATGACAACTCATTGATCCATATTCAAATAAGAATCATATCAATGAAAACTCATTGATCCATCTTCATCTATGCATCATATCAATGACAACTCATTGATCCATCTTCAACTAAGCATCATATCAATGACAACTCATTGATCCATCTTCATCATCATATGACTATGATTATACTTGAAATCTATCCATTCACATCAATGACAACACTTATTACATTAGTATGCTAAGACGTTCTTCCTTTGACATCAATCAATCAATCCTTTGGCATCAATCAATCCCTTGACATCAATCAATCACTTGACATCAATCCTTTGACATCAATTNATCAATGACAACATGATCCAACAATCTCCCCCTTTTTCATTAATGGCAATACCAACATTGATGTCAACACCAATCATTGATGTCAACATGTATATAAGGTATTTCTCTACGTCAATAGTCATCAATCACATCAATGTGACTGTTGGACCTTGACCAAGTTTTGTGGAAATGATCGTCATGTTTGACCAATTTCGGGACTTCGACAGGTTGTTCAAAGACGGAGTGCCAGGCGAAGTGGATATCGTGAGATATCGCCCCCTTTTGCAGGCCCTTTTGGGTTTAGGGTTTATGTAATGGGTATGGGATGTTGGCCCATGGGTCTACCCATGCTTTGTATTTCTTTTTAATGTATAAATAGAAATCTAGGTGATGTAAGTAGGGGGTGCTAAGGGTGATATCATGCTAAGTGAAATAAATGTAAGTAGTTGATCTATGTGATTGTAAAGGCTTTGTCAATACTGTGTGTTGAGAACTTGCAGAGATGAGTGTAAGTGATTGTAAAGAGGCTTTGTGCCTATGACAAGATAAGGGAAGGAGGATCTGGCGAGGTACACGTAGATCTCCTGTCCTATGCGAAGTTGGTTTTGTGGCTCTATGCCTATGAGAATATTTAAAGAAGATAATAAAGAAGACAAAGAGTTGGTGGATGAAGCCCCACGCTAGGGGTGAACCATGTATATCCTGTGTTATGGTTTCTTTCTGTGATTGACGTGATTTATGATTAGTGTTGTAATCTTTCTGTATGTTAGATGCATCTGATATAGTAGCTTAGTGCTTAGTAATATGAATGAATTCTAGATCTGATCTATTTCTATGTGCTAAGTGCTTGGATGTGTTAGATATTGTTGAATACCGTGTTGCTCTGTAATTAGGGTTTTACCTTGAATAAGGGTTAAATGCTAATGAATTTTAACTGCTAAGTGCTCTGTTAAGTATTGTAATCAGATATTCGTGTCCCAGCTAGGTTGTAGACACATGAGTCCTGCAACCTCCCTTGCCTCTACCTCAGGTGAGATTTCATCTACTTCGCAGGTGTTGCCGAAAGGGCCAATAGTTAGGGTTTTGTTGGTGCATTGTTGAAGTGTTGAAACCTGAGTCTACCCCTATGCCAACAAATGGTTTCGTTTCTAGGACTGAAACTGTGATTGTTGGGAACTAAAGAAAAGATGAAAGATTTGTGCGTAGATCTATTGTTGTGGTGTGCAATACTCCACTTGACTTGCGAAGCTATGTGATAAAAAAAGAATCTTGATTTGAATAAAAGAGGTAAGATTTATGCTTTGATAAAGGTAAGAAAAGTGGAATTTTATTTTTTGAAAAATGGATCTAGGTATGTTTGATAGGTTTGGTCCTAGTCTGGAAACTATGGCACAACTAGAAGAAAGAATATATGATATGAATAGATCTGATAGAACTAGTAAAAGATATGTTATTCCTATGCATAGAAAGAACTGTTGGACTAACAAGTGGATGCAGAATCCTAGAAATATTTTTGCAGATCCACCATTGTGATCCCAGTGTGCAGTGCAGGAAAGGTTGGGGATCGTTCAAGAGAAAGAGAGGATTGACTCTTTGTTATAATTGTAGAAGACCAGGAAATATTGCTAAGGAATTCCCTGGTTGAGGTCCTATTTTCCTTTGTTGTACGACTACTGGACATGAAGTTTTATATTTCCCTAGAATGATTACTAAAGTTGAAAAGATGAACATGAGACAAGAAGACCATGAGGAAGGTCAAGAGACTAAGAATATGCTCAAGAACCAGAAATAATCAGAGACTATAGTATTGAATATGAAATAAACATTGAATGATCACAGAGAGATCAGTTTATCATAGATCTTAAAAGAGAAAGAGCGCATAGAAACAAGAATAGGAGACTTTGACATAGACTATGTATTGGATGCAGAAACATAGGTGAACATTATGACAGAAAGAACTTGGGAAATTTTGGGAAAGCCTGCTATGGTTCCTTCACTGGGAGGAATAGGATTGTTTAAAGAAAAGATGATAACCCTATGTAGAAGACTTACCAATGTATTTATGAGTGCTCATGGAGCATCAACAGAAGAAGAATTTGAGGTCATTAAATTTGTTGAGAACAACACTCCTTTTTCACTTTTGTTAGGAAAGTCCTGGATTGAGAGAGATCAGATCCAAAGGAAAGAATAAGAGGAAGATATAAAATAGAAAAATAAAGACTTAAAGGATTTCATGGCTAGGAGAATAGTGTGCTTAATCGAAGAACAAGAGGACAAGTCGAAGCAACTAAGGACCAAAGACCTAGTTGTCGAAGCTAAAATAACATAGGAAGGCTTTAAGAACTTATCCATGAAGGAGAGTAGAGCACCTACTCTAGAAACAACAAGAAAAGAAGTATTATCCTCAAATATTGTGGAAGATCCTCAATAGTGAGAAGTTACTATGCTAAGAGAAGGAAAGAAACAAAATATAAAGAGGAACCCGGTGACTCGGATCATAGGAAGGAAAGCAAGAAAGCTTAGTAAGAAGAAATCAAAGCTAGAAACATTGCAAGAGGTTCCAGAGCAGACATAAAGCTTGCAAAACTTGAACCTCACTAGAATAGTAGAACAACATCGACTGGCACTTTGCCATGGCGAAGTGATATGACTGTTGGAGGTGTCCCAACTGTTATAATGACACTCCAGAATGGCTAGAAATGCAGTTATTGTTGGAACGTTCACCATTGGACCATTGGGACCACGCCATAATGGATGGAATTGCATTGATTAAGGCATTCATGCCCATTGGAGGAGTTTGTTACGACGTTTCCTATTTATCCCATCTAGTGTTGCACCAAGAACAATTTTGCCAATTGTGATTATTCAAGCCCACATAGAACTTGTTGCTTTCACATAGTGCTTATTGAGAGCTCGCCACCCATTCTGTTACATTGAGTGTTTTCTCATTGACCTAAGATATATGATATTGAGCGTGCATGTCAGATGACATTAGCATAGTAGAAAACTCCGTCGAAGAGATACTAATATACTTCATGACTGAAAAGGTGATGTCTGCAGGTGTACAATATTCATTGATGCGAGGATTGGAAGCATCCCTGTCGATTACACAACATCGGTCTAGCCGACCTGCTGCTGAGAAACGTAGCAAGCATTGTGATGACTTGGTGAATGCAAAACTCATCCCATCAATCCTTCCCGACTACATCCTACCTCTGGCTGGTGCAGTGAGTCATGACAGTGTCCCGAGGGACTTCAACTACACAGTGATCACCACGTACCTTCTGAAGGGGATACGTGCAGTAGGACTCCAATTGGAAAGGATTTTGAAATTGAAGATTAGTGCCTATAACTTTGGATACCGCAAGAACTATGGCATGCTCACACCATACAAGTTCTTGACCAAGACATCGGGGAAGAAGTCAAAGATAATCCCCCAGCCATGGACCATGGAAATTGCAAGGTCCATGATCCTCAATGTGATGAAGTTAATACACTTTGGAAGACACCAGGAGGTTAACGCATGCGTTAAAATCATGTTGTCATGCTTTCATGGTGGTTACCTATGGTTGGATAGGAAAATCATAGTAGATCTGACGCTCATCCACCGGATCACCATATTAAGCATGCAAGGATGAGACCCATAGTACTTTTACCCAAGGAAGGCTACAGATCGCGCCCTGGCACAAATAATCAAAGACACCTATGGTGATGTAGAGAAGGGGAAGCGGGGCTACAAGGTATCCTCCATCCAAAACGGTGTAGTGCACCTATATTTCCAGTTGATCATTGGTAAGCTCATTAGAAATAATAGGCCAATGTAGGTCACGGGGTTCGTCATCGACCTCGTAGGAAAATGTGTTGAGGGGATGCAAATGAACTGGGTGAGCTACCTCGTCAACCAGTTAGAGCAAGACTATCATGAAGCTCAGGATCAGGGCTATGAGTTTCATTTCAGTTGGTTGTTGATTCTCATCACCTTCAATGTTTGGGAGATGCTGGAAGGAGTGACCTTCCTTGAAATTGAGTCGTCTGAACCACTAGTTGCAAAGTTCACTACACTATGGTATTTGAGCGACATGGCGAAGAAATGGCAGTCAAAAGCGGTGTTCCACACCTATTATCTACAGTTGAAAAGGGCCATTGAATCCTTCCCTCGCATGACACCGAATACACTGCATTGGTTTAGGCCAGTTGTGAAGTTCCACGTAGATAGGCATTTCATATATATCACTGCACGCAAAGATGAAATCAAGGAGGAGTTGTAGAGTTACTATAAGCTCACTGAGGAAGATATGGAGGAAATAACAAAAGAATGGCCCGTAGAATTCTTGGTACCAATAGAATAGGCATAACTATCTTACCCTGACCTCATCAGAAGTCTTGTAGTCACTCAGGAAGAATATGATGCACCCAGGAACAATAGGAAGAAAAATAAGGAAGATGTACAGGAACTAAGTAGCACATCAGAAGAGACTGCATCAGAATCACCTAAAGGAGGAGGAGATGACGAAGTGAACAAAGAAGAGGATGAAGGGAAAGAAGACAAGAAGAAGCAAGGTGAAGTAACACCGCCTAAATATCCCCTCGAAGAGACAGAGACATCCAAGAAAATAAAGGTTTCCCCAAACAAACTTACATCGCATAAGAAGTCAAAATCCAATACACCTCCATTTCAGACTATGTTAACTGTGGATGACATTGGCCTTATCATTTTTGTTGTGTTAGACACCTCAGAGGATATATTACAAGGAAGCAAAGCCAAACAAGAGACAATGTTTGACAGGATCGAAGAAGAGCTTAAAGGAGTACATCAAGCTCTCTATTTGATCCATGCAGTGTCTACTACACCACCACCATAAGAAGGAAAAGAGTTGGGAAATGAGCCTTCCCAGCTACGCAGATTAGCAGACTTGATAGAAGCTTTCCTTCATCATGTAAAGGAGGAAAAGGAAAAGGAAACAGAGGCTCTGAAGCAAGAAAAAGAGGAAACCATAGAGAAATGTCAGGTTTCCCAACAAGAAAATGATGACCTCCAGGCAAAGTTTGCAGAAGATAGAGCACAAATCTAGAAGGAGAAAGAAAAGATTCTCACAGAGCAGATGGGAGTTAAAGAAGTAGTCACCATAGCATGCCACTCTATGACAGGATTACAACAGGGAAGAAGAAGCCACTGAGAGGAAGGTGGGGAAGATCTTTGAAGCCATTCAATAGCTCCAATAAAGAATAACATAACTATAACTACAGTTCATGAAAAGCACTCCGTAGGAAGTGTGATATCAGAGAGAGGAAACTGCCTGGAGTGAAATTGAGAGAATCAAAGCATTGACCTTGGAATGCAAGAAACTCAACAATCAAAGTGCATAGACCTATGAGCATCTTGTAGAGGACCTTGAACTAAGGACATTAGAGTCACAGCTCCAAGAAGTGAAGAAACAAGCCACAACAGTGCAAGCATAATTGAAGCTACTATCACCAGTCTAGAGGATTAAAAGGTCATAGGAATAGTGAACAATTCATAAATAGGTCCATGCCATCCAAAGTAAAGTCATGGAAGTGACCTAGAGGCTCCAGACAGTGTAGGATGAATCTTGCACACTTTTTAAGGATATTGAAGGACAAGGTGCACATCTAGAACAAGTGGTCACCTCAGTTGAATAGCGATTGGAAGGACCTGTAACCGAGAAGGTCATTCAGGAGTTCATCGAGCAGGAGGCTCTAGCGAAACAATAGGTTGAAGCATCTTGATGCCTTCAAGGCAGAGCTACCCAGATCAAAGTGACTTGGGATGAGTCACAGGTGAGTGTTGGGAGCCTGTTGGCCCTTGACCAGGTTTTGTGGAAGTGATGGTCGTGTTTGACCAATTTTGGGACTTTGACAGGTTGGTCTAAGAAGGAGCACTAGTCAAAGTGGTGATCGCAAGATCTCTCCCCCTTTTGTGGGCCTTTTTGAGTTTAGGGTTTATGTAACAGGTATGGGATGTCGGCCCATGGGTTTACCCATGCTTTGGCCCCTTTTTTAATGTATAAATAGAAATCTAGGTGATGTAAGTAGGGGATGATAAGGGTGATATCATGCTAAGTGCAATAAATGTAAGTATTTCATCTATGTGATTGTAAAGTCTTTGTGCATACTATGTGTTGAGAACTTGCAGAGATGAGTGCAAGCAATTGTAAAGAGGCTTTGTGTTGTGAGAATCTTGGGGAAGGAGTATCTGGTGAGGTACGCGCAAATATCCTATCCTATGGGGAGTTGGTTTTGTGGCTTTTTGCATGTGAGCAGATTGAAAGAAGATAATAAATAAGACAAAGAGTTGGTGGACATAGCCCCACGCTGGAGGTGAACCACGTATATCTTGTGTTATGGTTGCTTTGTGTGATTGATGTGATTTATGATTAGTGTTTTCATCTTTCTGTATGTTAGATGCATCTGATATAGTATCCTAGTGCTTAGTAATATAAATGAATGATAGATCTGATCTATTTCTATGTTCTAAGTGCTTGGATGTGTTAGATCTTGTTGAATACTAAGATGCTATGTAATTAGGGTTTTACCTGCAATGTGAATAAAGGTTAAATGCTAATGAATGTTAACTACTAAGTTCTCTATTAAGTATTGTAATCATAGATCTATGTCCTAGCTAGGTTGTAGACACTTGAGTCCTACAACCCCCCCTACCTCTACCTCAGGTGAGACTTCATCTACTTCGCAGGTGTTGCTAAAAGGGCTGGTTGTTAGGGTTTTGTTGGTGCATTGTCAAAGTGTTGAACCGTGGGTCTGCCCTTGTGCCAATAGTGACTATCTCTCCCCCTTTGACATCAATGGAAATTGGTAGTTCTCTCCTTGGGGTTACTCCCCCTACCTGAATGCCTTTGATATTCCTCTAAATAATATCTCCCCTTTTGAAAAAGGAATATCACTCTGATGTAATGATGAATATACATCACTCATGCACCCCATTTGACCATCTCTCCCCATGGAATTATGCCTATGTGCTTGTTCTTCAAATATAGGGCTATTTTACCAAGTATGCATATGATAAATATCTCCTCCTAGAATCATGGGAAGAATAATGACTCACCCTATGGGTATGTCTCCCCCTATCTTCTCTACAATACAAACAATATGCTTCTGCTGCAAATGCTACTGCTCAAACAGATCATAGATCAACCACTCTTTTTATGACGATCGTTGGACTTGTCCATGCATCAAAACTCATGCCATACCATGAAACAAAATATATGTCAACAATGAAAATAAAGAATCATGAATAAAACATCAACCAAGTACACCATGAACCAAATTGTGTGCCCACCATGCACAACACCCATGTACATCAACACCATACAATGTGCCACAAGATATCATCAATGGAGTGTATCAACCATATTCCACTACCAACATGTCAACCATGTGTTTTAAAACAAGTTTCATATCACCAATAATATGCCTCTACTATGAGCCAAGTGCCACAACCATCAAATGTCTCATGTACCAAAGTATATTCTAATCAAGTATTACCAATGGTGTACTTTTATCCAAGTACTATTATCCAAACATATACCATCTATGAGTGAACCATCATGCACTAAACATGCATCACCACTTGTACCAAGCAAGTACATCAATCATGCACCAATACCACTCCAAGATGAGCCACAATCAAGATGTTTCCTCATACATGTATTCCAAATCCATCACAAAACATGTGCCAATCAAAATGCTAGTAGGTGCCTCTACCAATGCACTAGAAGTTACCAATCATGCATAAACTATATATCAATCTATG